>JZLH01S0136660.1:11339-36990 GCA_001188425.1 Eucidaris tribuloides
TAGCGTGTGGTTGGTTTGCACATTAGAACGATATTGTCATCTGTCTTCGCCGTTTCATGTTATTTTTCTGTACTTGTCACCACTGCTATACACATGTAGGAGATTCCATCAGTCGTCCATTAGAGGCACAGAATAATCAAACAGCCCCAAAATATCTCATAATACGTTCCTCGCCAATATCCATGCCGAACTCGCGATATTCGACAGAACGCCTGTAGGTTACGTCTAAAAAGGACCGTTTTCGTCCAAATCATTTAAAATGTTTTTAGCCTAATTACGCATTCCGCATTAAGTTCTCAAATTGCCAGCTCAATTTCTTTAATATCTTTCGTAGAGGTGCTTCCACATACTTCTTTTTGATTCACGCGAATTTTCTAAGAAATCGAGCCTTGACAATTTCCGTAGTAATTTTTTGAAATGGTATTGCAGAAAAGAAAATTGTGGCCATGGGAATAAGGAACCCCTTGGGGACGACGGGCTGCACAGCAAGCCAGTACATTGCACCACTCAGAGACGACGGGCTTCTACAGAACCCAGAAAATGCGACAATAAATTCCGTCAAACACTGGATAACGATTGAATTTTATTGTCTAATGGCGTCTGTCACAAAAATACACATTTTTGACCAGTATAAAGTAAAAATAAATATTATGTGCTGCACTATATTACAAAATATGAGTTTCTATCCTTTTAAGTCAACCACGTACAAATCGCGTCTGCTCAACTGAACAACAGTGCCGGATAGCATCGAGCCAAGGGGTTAATGTATTATTCATTAACTCCAAAGAGAGGAATACCGTTATTTTTAAAAGATTGATATTCCACTCTTGGCTTGACTGATAGTGCTCAAGTTTCTGCTCTTATGCTTGCATAAAAATGTGTTCTAATTCACTTCTCTTCAATTGTCCAATGTGTTCTGGTAACGTTAGTCTATGAAGTACTGCAGTTATTTACTTGAATCGTTCCATTTAAACAAGCTATATTGGAATTCATTCTTCTGTTGTCCGCCTGGTGCTTTGCCAGTGTGTCATTTTATGCATTCTTACTATTGTTAGAAGAAGAAACATTTATCTTCGTTGGAATACTTGTTCCAGTTGTACCCCAGTGCAACAACAACGCCATGTGTAACAACATATATGATTTAACTGTTACCTAGCTCCGGGGGGGCCGCTGCATTTGCGGCGGGTCCCTTCGGAGCTACTATTCACTCTATCACAATCATTTTACTTGCATGACTAATGGATGATCCAACCAATATATCTTTTGTTCACGATATGAATAATCAAGCTTTCGATAACAACCGCCGTCAATGTTTCAAGTAGTGAAGACGGTGACGATCCTGGCATGAATGTTTTCTAAATCCGAATCCCTGAATTGAAGATTGATTTTGATCCTAATGATATCCCACATAATCCTACCGTCATTACACTTGGAAAAGAAGTCACGTCACTATCCAGTCAGACCCAAACAATTGTTTCTTTACATTACATTAGAGCCTGGGCAAAAATTTCGACCAACTTCTTTTATTTGCAGACAACTGCAAATTTACATTCGGTGTCATTGGTCTTAGTGAAACATGGCTAAAGGATACTTACCTTCTCTATTTCATATCAATCGTTTTCATTTGATAACAAACAACAGTTGGTAAAAAAGGTGCGGAGTTGGTTTTTATATTTCAGGGATTATCTGCTCTAGCGTAACTTGCCACATAGACCCACACGTGAGGATTGGTGATGGGTTGTAGGTCAACAGGTACGTACGTGTGTGTGTATGCGTGCGTATATAATCTATGTGTGTAGATCTATGTCATCAACTTCAACTTTCGAGAGTTATCCAGGATGACGTGTTATCATGAGATAACCAGTTCATTCACCCGAGCGCAAGCGACCGCTGCTTCGTACGTGATATTAATCTATAATTCTGAACACATTACTCAGTTTTCAATAAAACGACTTGGACACCTCTATGCAGCGCGATCTCAAATTTTACGCCATCTACGGCGAGTGCTCGAAAACAGCCGAATATCGATCATTTGACACATGTTTGAAAAGAACGGTATTTCAATCTTGTGCCTGACCGACTATTGTGTGGAGTTCTGTCGTAAAAGCAACAGGTGAACAACGTATTGATGAGAACTTGAGCTTGAAGCTTAATAGCGGAAAAATACCAGTACTAAATGTAGTTAACAGATTGTCAGAACATCGACTATTGACCCAAGATAGACATGACTCACAGAGAGATATGCTCCTCATGAATAAAGAATGCAACCGTGACCTTTTACATAAGAAAAGGCATGTACTGATGGCTTGTGTTAATGCAAGACTTATACTTAGATTGTAATTCGGAATAGAAAATACATACGCCTTTTGTTTAGCAACAAAGGAAATCAACATGAACTCGTGACAGAAAGAATGCAAAAAAATAAACAAAAACAGCACTGGCTCATACTTTGAGCGTAGATACGTTAGCAATATCAAAATCAAATGAAATGTCATCTACAACTTTGTTTTGAGACGTCAACGGTCACCCCACCCGTCCCTCCCACCCTATACAGTGACAAAGAGTAATATGTCTGCATCTGCATGTACAAGGTTGCCCGAGGTTAATAAATTTACATACAAATTGACTAGTATACACAGTGCTCTTGGACAGGCACAATTTGAAAAAGATAATGGCTGGCATTCCCGAAAGCCGGGAAACTTATGGCACCCACAAAAAACTCCGGAACGCCAGTCATCTCCCCGCGGAACACAGTATAAAATATTTAGTGCCCCAATCCAAGCAAACAAGTAATATGTACACAATTTTCTCGTGAAATGGATCAGAATTCTTATGTTGAAATATTATTTTGATTGTGTTACTATTCACTTTATAAAAAACTTTGATCATAAAAAGAAAGAAACACAGGGGCTAAAACTAGGTGTCTCACGGAACAGGCCCGGGGACAGGCAACCATTATTCCGGTGTCAGCCGGGGCACCAAGCAGACCATGCCTCGACAACACAAACTACCGGTCAACACTATTAATCAGAAATAGAGACTAAAGATTACACATGTCATATACATGAAATGTGATTTTTTCACTAATTGCCTGTGATAGTCATGTATCATTAACTATCAGTGAGAATGTATGCATCGTACAAAAAGAGACAAGAAAATCGAATTGAGTCTGGTTATAATCGGTACCATGCAGCAATCCTAATTGATGATTGGCAACAATTTATAGAGCTTTTCAAATTTGAAGTATACATGTTATGAAATGGGTTTAATTGAAACAATGCACACTGAAAAGTAATTACCAACTGTACTTATTCTTACAGAAAAGGAAGGGCCCGTAAATCACGATATAACTTGAAAGCTATAATGGCTGACATTCCAAAAAGCCGGGAAACTTATAGCACCCACAAAAACTCCGGAACGCCAGTCACCTCCCCGCGGAACACCCGCTCAAACAGTATAAATATTTAGTGCCCCAATCCAAGCAAACAAGTAATAACCACACAATTTTCTCGTGAAATGGATCAGAATTCTCATGTTGAAATATTATTTTGTGTTACTATTTACTCTATAAAAAACTTTGATCATAAAAAGAAAGAAACAAAGGAAAGGCTCGTAAATCATGAAAGGCCCGTAAATCACGATATAACTTGAAAGCTATAATGGCTGACATTCCCAAAAGCCGGGTAACTTATAGCACCCACAAAAACTCCGGAACGCCAGTCACCTCCCCGCGGAACACCCACTCAAACAGTATATATTATTTAGTGCCCCAATCCAAGCAAACAAGTAATAACTACACAATTTTCTCTTGAAGTGGATCAGAATTCTCATGTTGAAATATTATTTTGTGTTACTTTTTACTCTATAAAAAACTTTGATCATAAAAAGAAAGAAACAAAGGAGCTAAAACTCGGTGTCTCACGGAACAGGCCCGGGGACAGGCAACCATCATTCCGGAGTCAGTCGGAGCACCAAGCAGACCATGCCTCGACAACACAAACTACCGGCCAACACTAGTAATCAGAAATAGAGACTAAAGATTACACATGTCATATACCTGAAATGTGATTTTTTTCACTAATTGCCTGTGATAGTCCTATATCATTAACTTTCAGTGAGAATAAATGCAGCGTACAAAAGAGACAAGAAAATCGAATTGAGTCTGGTTATAATCGGTACCATGCAGCAATCCTAATTGATGATTGACAAAAATTTGTAGAGCTTTTCAAATTTGAAGTATACATGTTATAAAATGGGTTTAATTGAAACAATGCACGCTGAAAAGTAATTACCAACTGTAATTATTCTTACCGAAAAGGAAAGGTCCGTAAATCACGATATTACTTGAAAGCTACGTACACTCATGAGTCTTTAGTCGCGAAACAGAGTCCAGGAAGCACCACCCTTTTCCTTCCAATACAGAAGCACTTTGGTTCCTGAAACAGTGATTTTCGTGGAAAGGTTTTTTTCTTTGCGAAGATCATATGCAGTTTTAGCTACTTTACCGCGTTGCGCTTTCATGTCTGGGGGTAGGTCAGTGCGGACTGTGATCCTCCGGGGTTGTTGGCTTGCGGTGGTATCAGAGGCACGGGGTTGGTTCGGGCTTTGGCGCTGGCGGTCCTCGAATGCGGAGAGAACTCTATTCCTGTCTCGCATGTACACGAATTTCGCGATGATGGCGGGAGGGGTAGGGTTTGGGCGGGACGGACCTCCGTCGGCCTGGCTTGATGAGGCAGCACCCCCAACAGCACTGTCGCGTCGGGGCAGGCGATGGAAATTCACCAAAGCGATGCTAGAAGCCTCGTCGGCGTTCAGGGGCGTAGGCTGGTTTGGGCACGGGGAGGTGCACATCTTGGGGAGGTGGAAATAAATTGACATGGGGAGGTGCACATCTTAGGGAGGTGGAACTAAAGTTGAGTAAATCAGGCGTTGAAAGCTGAAAAAGTGGTGCAAATTTCGTTTTTCTTGCCAGGGGCGGAACTCCTATGGCTCTGCGGGGGGGGGGGGGGCACGGGCTCCCAGTGGACCCCCCCCCCAGCCTACCCCCTTGGGGTTAATCCCGAGAAAGATGAAAGTGTCTCGAAGAGCGGTCTCAACATTTTCGTCACGAGATTCGGGTACTCCATTGAAAAGCAAATTCATGCGTCGGTCGTAAATTTCCTTCAATGTTAGTTTTTCTCGTAGCATTGAGATTTCAGCGGCCATTTTGGTTTCCATTTCTGGAATTTTTCTTTGTTCCAGTTCAGCCAATTTGTCAGAGTTCATGGTGACAGAATCCTCCAGTGCCAAGATTTTACGATTGATGGAAGCAATTTCAGTTGAAATTGAGTCAAGTTTGGCACAGACATCGGAAGAAGAGCGTGTGATAGTCCCGGTGATAGTACGCTGAATATCAGCTAGCGTTAGTTCGGGAGGCTCAGTGTCACTTCCGTCAGGTTGGCTGGCTTCAGCGTGGGCAGGCAGGACGTTAGCAGCCCGCTCTTTAGTTGTCTGACGTGTCATACGTGAAGTCATGATGTACTTCAGCCACGTGTAGATTTTGGGTTGAACGAATATAAGCTAATTTAAACGAAAATGAGGTTCAAAATGAAGACTTTCGTTGCTAGAAGTAATACTCGTGGTAGTCCATATAACAGAATCGTTACAATTATCGGAAAAATGCAGAAATTAGGGAGATAAAAAAGTCCGGTTTAGGGTGAGAAAGTTGGGCGTTGACCGTGGAACCGGAGAGCTATCGAAGCACGTCCGTCTCCATTGAGATCAGGCAAATCTCTTGTAAATGCTACAAATGCTGACCGAAAAAGGCTCGAACAACCAAGAAATGTGGCTCAACGTATAGGCGTACGCTTATCAACATTTTGAAGACCTGTATCAAGACCGAATTTCTAGTAAAGTAAAACAAATAATGCTTGACCCCACCCTCCCACTTAATGAAAATGTCATGTTCAACAGATCAGGAATACGTCAATGCGTCCCCCGTACACAGGCGCGGTTTTTCGGGGGGGGGAGGCCTTTGGGGGCTTGAGCCCCCCAAAAAGACGTTGCTCAAGGCCCCCCCCCAAAAAAAAAAAAAAAAAAAAAAACTTGCTCAAAGGCCTCCCCCCCCCAAAAAAAAACGGACAAAAAATGTTTTTACGATGAAAATATTAATAAATAAGCGATATAACAAAGATTGAATATTGATAAAAACAAGTTATAAGAAGTTTTAAATATGTCGTCGGCGTTCATCCGAACCGTCGTATCAGACGATTTTTGGTCAAAATATCGATTTTGAGAGTTTTGCAGAAAATGAAAGTACAAGTCCTACTCTATACATGGTTAAATTTTTAGACAGCAATTTATTCCAGTTTTTTTTTTTTTAGATATGTGGGGATATTAAAGGCGATGCCATATAAATTTTTGATAAAATGCGCAAATCCCATTGGAAACGTGTGCTGTAGCAGAGCAAACAACAACTGCGCGCACTTAATATGCAAATACGCGGTCAGCATACGCGCTGCATTGACTTTGCACGTGAAAGAGAGATACGACATTTTGATTGATCGCGCGTATTGAAAATGCGGTCAGCGTTGTTCAACTCCCTACAGGGCGTTTTAGTACAGGGAAAATATAAACCGCTAAAACCGAAATTACAAGCATGTAGCTCTTTAGCGATATTTTCTCTGATTCTTGGTTCTGTGTAACAATAAAGATATCAATGTTAAGCAATTGTCTTGGTCTTTCCTACCATGTATATTTCTAGCAATGAACATCTTGTAATGCTTTGGACAAAAAGTGGCAATTATAGTAAACTTGGAAGTCGATTTTCTCTGAAATGAGTTTCGCACTGTCGTAACGCGATACAACGGTTCGGATGACCGCCGACGATGTATTTACCAAGCCCAGAAACACGTCTTTTTAATATACATATTTTCAAGAAGTTCCTACCCCTGTTCGGTCGCTTCGCTCTCCCGACTACTCATTCATATTTTTTTCACGTAGACCTACTGACAGTACATCTTCTTGAAATCCTGACAACAATATATACTTACAATAATTTTCATAAATATGTATTTACTGTGCTTAGGAACATGTCTTTGCTACGTGTATTCCAAAAAAAAAAAAAATCTTGCCGTGGGTTCCCCATCCCACACCCGTACTCTCACCCCATCGCAATGTATACACAGAAACAGTTTTTTTTAACATAATTCCTGAACATCATGTTGAAATCCAGAATCTTCATCAAATATACCTTTAAAATATCCATTTACCATGCCTAGAAACACACGTCTTTCCTGTGCGTATTTTAAAAATTTTCCAACGTCGAAGGGCCCCCTCCCACACACACTCGTCGCGAGTATGACTACTCACATACAGTTTTCCACATACTTCCTGTAGGTCTACATCTTTTTGAAGTCCTGACTACAATCCGTTCTCATCTTTATAAAATATACCTTCAAAATATATAGGTATTTACCATGCATAGAATAATGTCCTTTTCTATGCGTATTGTCAAAAAATTTCTGTTGTGGGAGGGGGTTATTCACATCCTCCCCCACTCGGGTGCTTCCCTCCTTTGCAAGTATGATACCCAATCCCTAATTTTGATAAAATAACGTTGAAATATGTAGTTACCATGCCTAGAAACCCGTCTTTTCTGTGCGCATTTTCCGTTCTCAGATTTTACCCAATTATAGTTTTTCGCATACTTCTTGTACATCTTTTTTAAAACCTGATTACAATCTCTAAGAATTTTCTGAAAATATTCTTTTAAAATATGTATATGTATTTACCTTGCCAAGAATCACATATTTTTTTATGCGTATTTTCAAAAAGTTCCTACCGAGGGGTATCCTCCCTCCCACAACCCTCCCCCTTCGCAAGTTTCGCGCCCTAGCAAGAATAACTGCCCAATTACAGTTTTCGCATACTTCCTGTATTTTTTTTGAAAAATAAACCCCAATAATCTTCACCGAATATACCTTTACAATATTTATTAACTATGGCCAGTATTATGTCTTTCCTATGGGTTCCTACCGTGAGGGGGGGGGGGTATACCAACCCTCACACCCTCTCCCGCTCGATCGCTTTGCTCCCTCGCATGTTTCTGTCAAGCCCCCCTGTAGCCCCCCTAAATTTTTTGCTCTAGAACCGCCGCATAACAAAACACTGACATCTCCATGCACCTGACTAATTGCATAGCATTCAATTTTCTTTTATTCTTATTTTGGAAGCCCCCCGTTATGGCTAACATAAACGCCAGTGTTCTGAAACTGAATTGGTCTATATGCAAGCTGTGTGAACCATCGTTCAGTGGTGTGAATAGTGAATGAATCCTCAGCCAACGGCAGAATTGACCAATAAGCACGAGGCAGATGCACAGCTGCAGTCGTATATTCCATGAAAAAAAAGCCGTTCCTCACCCTTATTTATATTTATTTATTTATTTATTTATTTATTTATTTATTTATTTATTTATTTATTATACGTAGCTCATACTTGGCAGGCCGAAGGCTGAATTGCGCATGGCACACAATATTGGACCATGTATCCTTCAGCAAGGCAGCAACTATACAGCGCCATAGAAGGGGCCCGAAGAATGTTGATAGTGTAGGAATGGCCATCACACTGGGTTTTCACCCTTCTCTTTTAAGTGTGTGGGTTCTTTAACGTGTGAGGTGTTTCTGTCTCAACACGGGACCTCCGGCTTTACGTCCTATCCGAGGGACGGGGTAATGGTGATAAAGTGCTAAGGACACAACCGCCACGACGTGGGCTCGAACCACGGACCTCTACGTCGGGAAGCCAAGGTGTTATCCACTACGCCACGACGCCTCCCCTATAATTTAATTCATTTCAGCCGTCAGTTCTCAAGATAGGGCCGTGTAGTTCTTAAGCCACTCGGTTCATTAGCCACTTCCGTTCTTAAGGGTATGGTTTCAGATTTGGAGGGTACACACTCATACAATTTTCAAATGTGAGTGCCCCTCACTCTAATATAAAAAGGAAATGACAGAATTGGAGGTTATCCCCAAGCTAAGAACACACTTCTCGCAGCAGTATCCCGTTTACAGTTTCTGATGTGCATTTTTTTGTCATACATCTCCTCTTGCCTAAGAAAATGATTGATTATACATAGATGATAAATTATAGATCATTTCAAATCTGGTAACTGATATTCATTTTCCTCGAGTAAACAAATTCAAGACAAATCCTCCCAGCCTGAATATGATATGGTTTGAGATTTTACCTACAGCCAAAGTGTGAAAAAATAATTTCAGAGTGAAAAATAACCATGTTAAATGATGTTATTTTCGGGTGAAATTGCCTGTAGATTATGACTTTTTAATCGAAAACCCTATATCACACACCATTTTGCTACGAAATATGGATTTGTGGCCGATTTTGCCTGAAAATCACACTTGTCGGGTAACAAATATTTTCACGCACCAACTGTATATTTTCAGAGTCTACAATCTACATAGATATGACCCTTTATCATGTTAATACATGAATATTGGTTAAAGGTACTAATTTATGGATTCAAGTATTCATTTTATAATTCATTTCATAATTTACGCACCAGAATCATTCAAATTTGACATGTCCCTTGACAAAATGACATTGATTTTAAAATTTAGCAGTTTCGGACAAAAATGTTTCTGTGCACAATCACTTCTCTGCATAGGAAGGGTCTACCGTAATGATTAACCTGTCAGTTTATGCATAATTTAATAAGCTTTAAATTTATACCTAGCTTGGTTCATTTCAAGTATAAGAATAATACAAAATATTTCCCCTATCCCCTAAGTTTTCCCATGGCACGAAAAAATACCGTTGTTCAATAAAATTGGTGGCACAAGAAAACGAAAAAGAGCTATAGGCTTGAAAATTTTATCGATTATGCCCAGAGAAAGTCCCTACATAGTTCTGTAATTAACTTTCTTTCACCGTGTCTAAAATGATACAATATGTGAAACTGCCATAAATTAATAATTTTCAAGGGAAACTTGGATTAGGGTTAGGGTAATGTGGGTAGGGTACATTAACCCTACAGTAAACCCTAACCCTCGCCCTAAACCCTAACCCTAGAAATTTTCTGTTAGGCTTGGATACCTTAGAACATTAGCACCCATTTTTAAGCAAAATTGCAAACGTGTAGTACCTTAGCTATATTGCGCAATCATGTGACCTGCATCTACTGCGTATCGACCAATCAGATGTCAGATTTGCAAGAGGACAAACCTTAACCCTAACCCTCGCCCTAAACCCTAACCCTAGAAATTTGCTGTTGGGCTTGGATACATTAGAACATTAGCACCCATTTTTAAGCAAAATTGCAAACGTGTAGTACCTTAGCTATATTGCGCAATCATGTGACCTGCATCTACTGCGTATCGACCAATCAGATGTCAAATTTGCAAGAGGACAAGATAAGTACCTTCAGAGACCCTGAATAAGTGTGGACAAGAAGTTTAGTGACCTCAAACTACCCAACACAGAGGGGCTGTACATATGCCTAATTTTGTGATATAATGGCATGTATTGTTGATGAGTCATACTGCATCCTCCAGAATGTAGATTTTGCATTTATGACTTCAAAAATGAATTCTACACTAAATTACATTCTAGGAAACGTATTAAATATCATATTTTAGGCAATTTTATTTTTTTGGCAGTTTTTGCAGTAAAACCTAAATCATATCTGAAACTATGTGATATATACTTAGGCCATTGTACTGATACATGTATATGCTTTAACTTATTTTGTTCTTGAAGCATTGTTTACTTCTCACAATAATGCCACTAACCTGTAATAAACACATTTGACATTGGATGGACCAGCCGTGAAAAACGGATTGAAGATATCCGGAAAGAGGTAATGGCGCATAACGATCTAAATACTAGTAAGTACTTTCTTTTCATTTTGAAGTGCACACAACCTTGAAACTGCGTTTGTCATTTGCAAGTCCGCTTTGATGAAACATAAATTACAGTTGAAGGCTATATAAGTCATAACTATATTGTAAAAATCCGTTTTTCTTTCTGTGACATCGATATTCAACCGTTAAATTGCGAACCGCTTTCCGATAAAGGACTCCAGAAGACCTAAACTGTGTGTGGCAAGAAGGTATTTTTCTATGTATCACACTCATACCCAACCAAAGTGCAGTGCCTTTACCTTTTCTCAGAAAACTACACGACACGGCTTTTGTAACCAAATCCAGAAGTGAAAGTATTAAGCCTCTACTTGCCATTGTCGCCTCTTTGCATATTAATAGTATTTAAACAGCGTTGCCAGTTTGGCGGTTTACCGGCCAAAAATCAATTTTGGCGGTTTCACTAGGTTTTTGGCGGTATTTTGGCGGTTGTCAGGCACACCTATTAAACAAAAGTCTTTATTTCCGTTCATAAAATAATAGGGCAATCCACGGCAAGAACTCCTTCAAGTCGAATTTCAGGGTCCAAAAGGAGCGGTGCCGAATAGGACTATTATACTTTACGTGCAAAAATCTGGCTGCGCGTGGACAATAATTGAGGTTTCGAAGGTGTTACAAATTGATTGCAACGTCAATTCTCACCACATTATAGGGCGAGCTACCCATAAAACGTATCAAATGTAAATTTGGCGATTTTTACCGATTTTGTCGGGTTGAGAAACAAAAAACTGGCAACCCTGCAATCAAACTGTGCTGTAAAAAGTAATTTTAGTCATTAAACATGAGCGTTTAGAAGGTGAGAGTATAAACGTGTTGAGAAAATGTATGATTAGATTATTAACACTTCGTGTTTAGAAATTGGGCACTTATGTTTAGTGATTTTACACACGACATGTTAGTCCCTGAATACAGGGGCAGCATGACTAAGTTACACATTTCCAACAAACGAATACCATGGCAGGCAATGGTTTATTATACCAAATACACTTACTGATGTCGTTAATCGATAATACCAATGATTTATTACTAACGTATTTTGGCGGGCACTTTGCCGTTTGTTCGATTCCACTCTGATGCGGCTGACTGACAAGCACCTCTGTCGTTGTACATTAACCCGTTGCCTCCCAAATCATGTATTTAACACATAGTACATCCGGTTCCCGTAGCCAACGGGTTAATTAACTCATCGCTGAATACAGCGCTAAGCTGATTCTTAATAGCTGAAGATTGAACTATTCTGCGACATGGATATATCCTCTATTATTTGAAGATGGAGCGACATTGGGATTGCTAACCAGCATCCATGTCAAATTGTGATAAACCCGCCAGGGGACATTCATTCAACTACGACTGCGGGTCTGAGCTACCAATTTTCTTGCCGATGCAATTTTTTGACCTAGGAGTAGAAAAGACAATTGTTTATATTGTTTGAAAAACAAAAGGGTATTGTTCTAATGCTGATTACGTCCACTTAAGAGGAGGGATAACATGACCAGACTGTTTCTTGCCATCATTTTGTTGTCGGCCCTTTACTTTATACAGGGTAAGTAAAATTGATTGAGATTGATTTTTAATTATCAAACCCAATGATTTCGTATCGTCGGGTAGCTCCTATTGTTTCCTTTAGTCTACTCTTGTACTTTCCAGGAAGTATTAATAATCATTGATTTCCACGTAATTGTAAATAAGACAGAGAGGTTTACTCAATCTACAAATGTTTCATTGTGATAATCAAGTGATTATTGTACTCACAATCTTGACGACACAAAAATATTCAATCAAAAAGTCAAACATTGGTATCTGAGCTACATAAAAGTATTTGAATAAACAAATAAACACACTAGAACACAAACCTTTGGAAGTTTTGCTGCCACAGGGAAGATATGTATGAATAAAAAAATTACACGTGACTTATGAATTAGACTAACTCTTAATTGTAACAGAGGAGATACGATAAATGACAAGGACTGCACTACTCACTCCTTTCGAGCACTTAATAATTGTTTTGAAGCAAATTTTCTATTCAGGCCTTCATTTTAGACTGTATTACACACACACTTACACTACCGAGGATTAGGTTGGTCAGAGTTTTAATTTTGGGAATATTATGCCTTTAAGTACTTATGATATGGACCAGAGTTCCTATTAACACAGTGGCAGTTCGAATTAACGGAAATGAAGTCTTTGAAATACACGTCAAGTTAATGTTAACTCCGGGTGTGTCATATTTTGATTTTAGTGCAATACTATAATGGTGCATTTTTGTTTACAATTTTCGTCACATATATACAAAACACTTCGATTATTTTTTGTGTATGTCTTTTTTATCGGCTCGTGCTTTTTTACATGTCCTATAGGCAACATGAAAACAAGAACAGATGCAGTAAAATACGCTTCTACCGGTGACACTGTCAGGTTGCACTGTGACGTGAATGCCAGTGTTCAGGAAATACACTGGGCGTACGGACAATCTGTAAATGATACCTTTACTCCACTCTGCACGTGGTTTCTCATCGGAGGAAAATCAGAATGCCAGACTAATAGACGTCTCACAGTAATAAATAGGTCTCTGGTAATAAGGAATGCCAAAATGTTCGATTCTGGAGTCTACCTTTGTCATGTTGTTCCAAATAGGGAATCCACGAACGACACCGTCATTCTGCTGAACGTAACGGGTAAGTGTGGCAACCGTATCCGGACATAATACCCCCTGGAAAACCACCCCAGAACACCCCTAGCAGAACCACCCTCCAGGATAACCCAAACCCTACGAAACTGGGCTACCCCGTAGAGCAGCTTTCCTATAGGATATTACCCCCCCCCCCACTACAACTACAGCAGCCATTCTGTAGTACACACTAAGAAAAATAGGCTCAACTTTGCACCTTTAAAGGTGCAGACCAATGTCACACTGGGAGCACCTTAAAAAGTGCAATTTTGCACCTTTCTGAAAGGTGCAAAGTTGCACCCTAAAGGTGCAAAGCTGCACCCGAAAGGTGCAAAGCTGCACCCGAAAGGTGCAAAGGTGCAAACGAAAGGTGCAAAGTTGCACCATGGAAAATAAAAAAAGTATTCTTCTTTATCTTGCAAACTGTGTGTTTTTGTGTGGGAACCGCAGTTTACGTTCATTCCAGTGCTATTAAAAGTATTTACATTATAATACATTTTATTGATTAACATTTAAAAACTCTTACAAATATGACCTTACCGGGGCTCGAACCTGCGACTTTCCGCACGTGAGACGGACGCTCTACCCACTTGGCTAACACGCTGGCCGTGAAGGTGTATATTTTCACATAATTATATAGTGTTGAAGCCGAAGGTGCATTATTTTCATCCTTTAAGGTGCAAACTTTGGACCTATAAGCCGTTTTCGTAATATATTCAAATTCCATGCATACCTTTTAAACATAGGTTGTTTTTGACAACCTGAAAGCTTGTCTGAGCTTGTCCGACATAGAAAATAGTATAATGTATGCAAGTTGCACTTTCCGTATTGAAATTTTATTTATAGAAACAGATGGTAGAAATAGCTCACACCAGGCTTCGGAAGAGAACACATCCACAAATTTGCAAAAAATGTGCACCTAAATGGTGCAAACTTGCAAACACAATGGAGTGGGGCGAGCGCTAAGCCGTGAAAGGTGCAGAATTGCTCGAATACCGCGGCAGAATTTGCTCTGCACCTATTTCCGCAAAGTTGCACCTTGTGCGCTACCTTTATTTTTTTATTGTGTACAGATACCCCCATAACTACCCCTATGGCACCCACCAGTGTTGGAGGTCTCGAGCTGGTCTTGGTCTCCACAGACTCGGCCCTGAAACCATATCGTCTTGTCTTTGGTCTCGGTCTCGGTCTCGAACCACTCCTGGTCTTGGTCTGGTCATGGTCTCGAAACCTTCTGGTCCTCGGGATTTTTAGGCCGATGAGCGCACCCGAGACCACAACTAAAAGATGATGATTTCGACATATACTCTATTGTTGCGCATGTACATTAACTGGCCAATTTTGCGGTCATGGATCAAACAGCAGAAACATTCAAACATAGTTCCAACACAGATTCTTCTACTTCATCATTCGTTAAGGACACACTCAACGGTGGTTCTCCTGACCAAATAGTTCTGGTCGGCTTCATGTTTAATTGAATATGGAGGTAGAGAACAAAAGAAAGAAAAGAAACTGTAAATCAACATACAATTAGAGAAAAAAAGCAGGGAAGAAAAAGTAACAAAGAAAGACAGAAAGACAAAATGAGAGATTGGACAGAATAGAAATTCCATATGAAAGAATAGAAAATTAATAAAGAAATAAGTTGAAAACTAAAGAACATACGAAAAGAAAGACTGACATCAAGAATAAGCAGGAAAAAGACAAAAAGATAGGAAGTAAACAAAAGAACAAGAATGAATGAAGAGAAAGGGAAGAAAGATAAAAAGAGAAGGAAGCAAAATTGAATAAAAATAAAAGGAAGCAATGAAATAGAGAAACCAGAAGCAAGAATAGAAAGAAGGATAAATAAGAAAAGGAGAAATGAAGAAAGACATTGGAAAGAAATAGAAAGATAAGAAATAAATTAATAAACGAACAATAATTAACCGAATATAGACAAATACAAGAAGTAAGAAAGAAAAGGCTAGAATGAAAGAAAATAAATGAAAGTGATTGCATATAGAAAGGAATAAAACAGCGAGATAAGAAAGAATGAATAAAAGGATAGACAAACGTAGGAAAACGAAGAAAAGAAAATAAAGAAATAAGTGAAAAACATCAAGAATGAATGAAAAATAAGGAAAAGAGGAAAAAAAAATTAATGAATAAACAAAAGCAAAAGAGAAAAAAGAATGGATGAATAGAAAAGGAGAATAGGAGAACAAGACATGGGAAAGACATAAAAGAAACAGCCTTCAACGGTCCTACTTTTCTAACTTGTTCTGATTTTTGAGTGAAGATCCTATTTTCCTACTCCCTTAAAATCCTTTATTCTATTTTTTTCCCAATTCTTATCAAAAAATACACCTTTTCGATAGGTTTATATGTTTGTTTGGATGATCGTCTTAAGGCTGTGGCTGAGAGTACTGCAATTAATATGAGCGCATCATCACCTGCATCGTTTGTGAAGGATAAATAGTTTTACGCGGATTTCTGGTCTTTCCTCCAATCTTAGAATTGTTTTCCCGCGTATTCTGCATGCATTTCCATTTTTTTGGGGGGAAAGGGAATACTAATCCAATCCTCTACTTTATAAATATCTTTCTTGCTTTCCTCCTACTTGCGGATTGAATCCTACTTATCTCCCGTTTTTGAGGAGAATTTTGCTCCTAATTTTCCCTTCTTTTCTAACCTAATTAGACTGAAGACGGCCAAAAAATGAAAAAAGGAATAAAGAATAAAGTAAATAAAAATCAACAGAAATACAGATGGACAAATAAAAGAAGAAGAAGACAAAAGGAGAATGAAAGAAAAAAGAAATATTAAATGAAAAAAAAACAATGAATGAAAGTTAAAAAAAGTAAGAAAAGAAAAAAGATAGAATGTGAGAAAATTCAAGAATAATGAAGAAAAACCATAATGAGGAAATAAAGGAGATTGAAATTATATAGTGTTTGTGCACTATGGAAAGTATTCTTTTTAATTTAAAACTGTTTCTAGTCCTTTGTGCAATTTTGGTAGCTATAATTATATCATTATTGATCTAAGTCGTAGGCATATTTTGTGCTAACCTTTTGGAGCGCGTTTTACATGTCAGTGGCAATGAAAATAATTTCTTCAATTTTCAAAAAATCGCTAAATTACAGACTGACTGCAATGTGGAAAGCAGTTAACTGGTTATTAGCTAGTAACAAAGTTCATAGATCCTCAAACCCGCTGCACACCCCCCGCCCACCACTATCAATAAGTGCTAATAAAATCATCAGTCCCAGCTCCCATCACTATGGTCTCGGAAAGTCGCTCAGTCTTGACCACGCGGACTTCTGGTACCTTCGGTCTCACAGGACCCTCCCTATTTTCATGGTCTTAGAATCTGGTCTCCTGCCAGGGTGTCTGTCCTTTCTGGTTCTTCGTCTCGATGGTCTGTGTCTGACTACAACACTGGTACGTCGCTGGAAGGCACCAGACACCATTATAAATTCCCAGGACCACTACCCCCTATGGGCAGCAATCACTGTAGATCAAGTACCCCCGGCAGTACGCCTAACTCCCAGCCAACCTACCCTCAGACAACCACCATTCGAGAGGTGTTTACGCCTTTGGGTAGTTAGCTGCGGGAGGTAGTCTATGTGTGACGCCGCAGTGGTTAGTTTGCCAAAAGGGTGGGATTTGCTTCATGCGCTGGAGACCGCCATTTTGACTAATTACGTCAATACAAGACACACACACCAACATCACTTTGCAGAGTTCATTTTTTAGTCCACACATAGTCCTCGTCATTGGCCGTTAGACTTGGCTATTCAATGATTTTATTACCTGTCTAGCAAACGACAGACTTATTTAAACTGAATGACAAACGCTATTTAAATAATTTTTAAAGTTAACAAAATTTGTCTCATTTTGTGCTTCATCTCGCTAGATTTCCATCTACCTCCAAGAAAAGACTGACGATATCCGCCAAAAACATCTAGGTAGCACTGTGTATGGCTGTATGTAATAAGAAAAGAATATGAAGATAGTAAAATGTAAAACTCGAAGTGAGAGTCACGTTCTGGCTCAACTAACCAATTCATGTAGGAGGAAAAGGGAGAGTTTGGATTTCGACTTATCTCATACATGTTCTCATAGTGGCAAAAGTAGAACATGCACCCCACCCCCCCCCAAAAAAAAGAAATGGTAGAAAGTTAAAAGAAAAAATAGATACAAAGTGGGGTTCTTTCGGTGCAAACAAGTTTAAAGAATTGATTAAGAAACAAACACATGAATCATGTTAATATACGTAAAACATGAAGAAACTAAATTGTAACATGCATAAATACATACCAAACAACAACAAATGAAAAATAATAAGCACACATATACATAACATACATACAAACATACACACAGTTATATACAGGCATAAATATCATGCACACCTAGTTCAATCGTGAACCATAAGAGGCGTCAATCTCGACTGACTGTTCAACGCTTTCAAAAAAATCAAGCTCCAGGATCAAGGCTATGCTCACCACGATTCTCAGATATCGGTTGGACTATGAATTGTTAAGTCCGCTGCCTAACTCTTATTCGCAATAAAATTTTTCGAATTTGTTTATTGCACGGTAAAACACAATTCACACTGGACAAAGGTAATTAGAAATTATATCTTTAATTTAGAATTGATTGAGCGAAAATCCTAGAAGACGTTGAATACTTCTGGAACGTGTAAAAACTCAATAATTTTGTTTCGCCACATGAAGCAAACTATACACAAGACTGTGTACTGTCATGTACAGATTTTACACAAGAATGTTCCAAGTAGATCAGATAAGAAAAATGTAACGTCCGTCTAGAATTAACGTCGGCAGTGAAGCATGAAAACTAGAAAAAAGGAACGATTGTAGTAAAATGACAAAAATATCATTTAATATTGATATAAAATCAATTTGTAGTTTGTGAAATGTATCAAAAGGCATCAGCTTATAATTTTCATAGTTTCATGATCGTTGATGTATGATATGTATAGTGTTACCATGCGCCATCTGAAATGTTCATTCAACCAGTTTAAATAGTATATTATATACATTATCGCTATGTTTTTACGTGGGCATTATTTTGTGAATCGCGATGGTAACTGAAGAGAAAAAAACAAAACGAGAAACCTCTTGCGTAAGATAACAGCATAGAGCGGCAACCTACATATCATAGTTATCATACAGTGGCCGTCGAAATGTTCTTCACGTTGCATAACGGCTACAAACGCGTTTCCTGATGCGTTTCGTCGCGTTTGAACTGTCGTTTAAAGAAACCGCGTTTCAGTAAAACCAGTTTGTACCGAGTCGATATTTTCGCCTAAGATGATTGTTGGTTTTCAATATTTATAATAAAATTGGTCAAGAAGCAGTGCATATTCGTGCAGAATGTACGTCAAGAAAACATTTCGGAAAAAAAACAATCTGGTACATTAATCCACTGTTTGGTCAGATTCAGACTCTCACTTTACGATTGCGATACCTCGGATTTCCTTGCAAGCAATCGCCTGGTTTTCTGTCAGTTATACTTCCCGATATTTTTCCGAAAAAAAAGAACGGTAATGATGTTTTACTCTTTTCTTTATCCCTCGTCGTGTATTTCATGTAATATATCCATTCGTTTCACATCTTTCAGTTTGAGACAATTTAAATAATCATGTCTTGCCTATTTATATAAATTTTTTATTTTTTTTCGAAAGTATCACGTATGACATGTCTCCATTGTTTGCCAAGTTCCAAAGTAGCCAACGTTACTCAGAGATTACAACTACTCACTACACTACTTATATTAACTACTACTACAGCTCAACTCCGCAACTACTACTACTGTTTCACTTCTACCACTCCTGACACTAACTACTACTACAACAACTACAAACCACTACTACATCTCACTTCTACCACTACACACTACTACATACTACTACTACTACTCACTACTAGCTACTACTACAACTATTATTAGAACTCTAGTACTACTTTCCTCATCTAGTACTACCTACTACTGCCTGTTATTAGTACTACTACTCACTCTTATACTACTACTACTACTTACTACTATCTACTACATACATTTACTCTACTATTAATATCATTACTATTACTAATACTACTGGCTTCTGCTAATATACTACAGTAGTTAATATACTAATATCTTTTACTACTACTGCAGCTATTATTGCCACTAGCAACCTTTACTACTTCTGTTTAGCGTCTGTCGTAGTGAAGTTATCTTAAAAAGAATCTATTTTTGGTTTTCTCTTTTCCCAACTAGAATCGCCTGATCAAACAATAAACTGAAAACCATGAAATGACAAGTAATCGTCTTTATGAATTGTATTACATCCCTAAAAAATAAATAAAATGTGAACAGAACTAAATACATTAATAAATATATAAAGTAAATAAATAATCAAAAATATAAAAAGATAAAGTCATACATACATATCATACATACATATACATATTACATCCATAACTATACATACACACACACCCATACATAACAACATACATACATACATACATACATACATACATACATACATAACATACTTACATAAACATAGCTGACATTAGATGATTAGAAAGTAAAATAATTAATGTAATCAACTAACTAATTAATAAATATATAACTGGAACCTGCCACACCCACGATAACCTGATTACAGTCGCAAATCTTATGAAAAATAACCATAACAAAGAAAAATAATTTGGTGAAATATAAATATTTAAACTTTTTGTAAGATGTAAGGTCATGAACATTCTGATTTCTTTAGGACACGCCACTTTCTTACTTATATCATACCTTATGATATGGCAACTTTCCTTACGGGATCGTCGGTGACTTTATCAGGGTATCGTATGACGAGTTACAACTGTAATAAATAAATAATTAAATTCGCCTTTTCCTCATGGTATTTTTAGGAATTTTTGCCGTATATGTCTTTGAAATGGTAGTTTATTTAACCGTGCTATGGATTTCTGTACTTTATAAATATTTCATCTTTTTTTTCGTCTGAAGATTAGAAGAATTACTGAATGATCAATCAAATCTGAAACCGATGGGAAAAGCGGTCAATGAAGGTATAGTTAGTGTTATTAGTTGCTACGGGATCCGGTGTCCATGTACATGTATCAACTTAAGTAAAATAGAAGACTCGAAGGAAAATAGCTACACCGAACCAATACTGCAAGTGTCATTGGTTAACAAGGTACAAAGACATAGATGACGGTAATTCCGACCAGTATTTAGGAAAGTTTCAATTTGTTTATATTATTTTGTCCTTCTATGAAATGGTTGACCTCTTGGGGTGACATCATGTTTGCTACCCGTTGCCCCGACTTTGACGTCGAGGTAAAGTATGAACATGGTCCTTATAAACATATTACATTGGCTCAATAAGTTTCTAAGACTATAGTTAACCTATACGAAAAATGTCTTTCAAAAATAAACACGTTAAATGAGGCAACTCCTTGATCCGGTTAAACGATCTCCAATGTCACCGCGATATCAGGTACCGATAATACTGGCACAGTTACTAATTAAAGCAAGAAATCTCTGCCGAAAGAAAATATAGTCAACCAATCATTTGTCTTCGTCTATTAAAATTGAAAATTATACGTGGCAGAATATTATGAAGCTCATCTGTCAGCAGAAAAAAACGAGAGAAAAAAAAAGGAGAAAAAGGAGAAGATTTAGAGGGAACAATAGATGTAGGTGCAATCTACATGTTGCGCATCTTTTTTGTTTTTGGGGGGGGGTTCTCATCAGCGTGAAATATAAGTATCATTCTTTTCTGTTTTCTCTCAAGACTATAAAGTATATTCGTACGATCAATTCATGTGGTCACCGATTACGGACCATCATGAAGGTATGGCTATTACGTATTTTAAATAGGTAGCATCTTAATAATAATATGTTGAATCACTGTTTAAGCCCTAATATGCTGACTGACGGTTGTTTTTATAGCCTATTGAGTAATTCCAAAGTGTGGCTCGAGTTATTTATATTCACTTCGATATAACACCATAACATTGCACCTGTTATTTATTCTTCTTCTTATTAGTATTTTCGAATGCCGATCAATACAATACTACTACTACTTACAATACTACTAATACTACTACTATACTACTGACTGGCTACTGACTACTTACTACAGACTACTACCTCTACTACTACTACTACTACTACTACTACGCTATACTACTACTACTACTACACTAGTACTATATATAATACTACTACTGACTGCTACTACTACTACTCAAATAAAATTATATCCCATCATGGTAAGTTTTCTGAAATTCTGCGTTGGTCAAGTATGTCACATATGAAAAATAAACTCACTATCTGTGAGCTGGGAGACAAAGTTCTGAAAGTAACTATATATCGAGAGTTAGAAAGTAAAAGTACATTGTACTTTCGGAAGAGTACAATAGTAAAGGACATTGTACTCTCCAACAGCGCGAGATCCGATTGAGCTTAAATTCAAAAGCCGAATCAATCGTGTGTACAAAAACGCATGTACCTGTACGCTATTTTTTTCGTGCGCGTGAAAGACATTATAAGCGTGCTAGACGCCCGATGGTAAGGTTTGCAAAGATAACACTTGGTTTAAGTTCGTCTAAATCTGAGTTGGGATATGTTAAAATAAGAATGAGTATTAAATAACGTTTTATAGGTTTATGACAATTGGTTCCTCGACTAGCTAGAGTATACTTAATGGAATGTATTCCTATCCGTACCGCAATAAAAATATCGCGCACCGTATGCCTGTGCGACCCACACTTACCGTAGGGTTACCATAAGTCATTCATTTCCCTTTTTTTTTCTTTGTGTAATTTTCTCTGTTAATTCGATGACAGATATACAACAAATACTATCTCTATCCTAGAGAGTCTCATTTAACTATGACGCCCTCGTTACATTGAACTGTTAAACATATTTTAGTACTATTAGTTAACTAAATAGTACAGATACGGTAACTCGGTCGTAATAGTTCTCAACCACAGACTCTCGTCATCCAGTATAATATTTGTATAATCATTAATATTTTGTTATTGATCGGCATTCGAAATACTACTACTAATAATAATAATAAGAAGAGAAGAAGAAAAAGAATAAGAAGAAGAAAAGAAGAA
This sequence comes from Eucidaris tribuloides, assembly GCA_001188425.1. Classification (NCBI taxonomy): domain Eukaryota; kingdom Metazoa; phylum Echinodermata; class Echinoidea; order Cidaroida; family Cidaridae; genus Eucidaris; species Eucidaris tribuloides. The sequence goes on from JZLH01S0136660.1 coordinate 34,070, forward strand.
AAAAGAAGAACTAAGAAGAAAGATAGAAGAAAGAAGAAGAAGAAGAAGAAAAGAATTATACTTATTATTATTATGTTTATCAATTATTATTATCATTATTATTATCATTATATTTATTCTATTATTATTATCACATTATTTAATTATTATTGTTTTTATCACAAACAGAAGAGCACTTTGTTTCAGTTTATTTTAATAATCAATATTAGTTTTAGCAACAATAACTGTTTGCTCATCTATTTTTCTTCGTATTGTCCGTGGTATGGGAGAACTACTATAATGCTGTGACATATAATTTCAATGCATTTAACTTCTGCTTATGTGCACATTTGTTCATTATTTTTGTTTGTTGTTTAAAAAGTCTATATTGATACAAAGTGGTTATAATTAGGGAATCAGAATATTGCCATGTTTATTTTGAGTGATAAGATTTTTTTCATATCTTCGTAAAAGCCCACTCATCATAGAAACTTAAGCTATTGCGTTGTTAGTTTTAAGTTAGGTTTAAATAAGTGTCTTCAGTATCTCTTACTGCTTCTGTCGTATTTTTTTCCGTGTTTTTGTGAGCCTCGCACTGGATTGGTCCAATAGTCTTATTGACTACAGTTTAATTTAAATTAACTTCTTTCTGACCCGCATCATCGTGGATTTGCACGTTCTGTATCCTTATTAGTACGTTTTAATAATTTTGGTCGTAATATAATTTGTATTTTGTACTTTTGTTCCGAATAAATAAATAAATACATACATAAGAAATAATAAATAAATAAATAAATATAATCAATAATAAAATAATAATAATAATAATAATAATAAATAAAATAATAATAATATAATAAAATAAATAATAATAATAATAATAATAATAATAAAATTAGACCGAGAAAAACGCCGGTAAATTTCCGTATACAGTTTAGCGATACTGCCAGTTATATACGTAAATTTTGACATAACATATCATCTATGATTCTGAGTACGTGTCATTTTCACTTCATTAATATTATTCAAGAAATAGATTTGAACGACCCGACTACTGGGACCGGTAACCGATGATGAGTGAAGATGCTGAAGTATAGAATCGACTAAAAAAGATAACTATTAAGCAGGATATTGCTAAAACTATTCTGCGCCCACTTCACGAGCAGAAGGAATCTCGCGCCAAACGATTAAAAAAGGCCTAATACCCGTTGAAACAATATTCAATAGTTTGCAAAACTAAATATATATACAAATATTGTACTCGTACGATCCTGGTTAAAGCTAGGCGAGCCCGAGTTATGTAACTTGTACTATATTCCGAAAGGCGCTGTCCCGACGGGAAATATCAACAGTCAAACATAACCGAGGCGTGCATAGTTTCAAACAGAGCCATCAGGCTAGACAATTTGTTTACATCATCTTCAGCGAATTAAATTGTAATACAAATAATAATCTACATCGTGTGGTCAGACTTCGCTTGATCAAAGTGAGAGTCAAAGGCTCAATAATTTGGCTAATATATATGCTCGCTCTCATATATTGGGAGAAAACATAGGTGATTTTATTACATTTGCCACAGGCCGCACACTTTAATTATGGATGATACGGATCAGATTGGCGGTAAATTTTGCTGGTGTTAAGGCTCAAAGATCAAAATAGCTTTGCTTTATTGGCAAATTCCGCTGTCTAACTGTGGTGTATTTAGTAACAATTAAGAAATGGTCATAAATATGGTAATATTATTCTATAAATGTAAACGCCAAAAAAAACTCCATCCCAAGTCAATTGTTTTCATTTGTTTTGTTAATATTTTGTTGTTTCTGTTAAAGATTTTGCCAGAAACCAAATTAGTAATCTCAATTACCGGCTAGTTTGAGTTCTGCTAGTCAATATGCCTTGTGGCAGGTGAAAAGCATACTGGCATAGCCAATTTAAGGACTAAAGTAGGGTCATCGGAATAAATTAATAGATGAAGTAAATTTAAATAATTCGGATGTAACGGCTCTCATACTTAACAAATGGACTAAAGGTCAAAGACATAAGTTTCATTACGAGACTACTATCAAGTGCAGAGTATTAGCTATGACTGGTTAAATCGGCTTGCCTCGATTGCGTATGGGTCGCCGAACAGCTACGTTTCCCCACTTAGCCGAGTTGTAGTCTACGAGTATGGCCGGAGTTACCGCGACCTTCAGTCGGCCTAACTCGCCATAAAATGCTTATTTTACCGAGTGATCATGCGATCGCAACAGTCGAGTTTATCGACAATGACTTTCACGAGTGAACGCGAGCGCAATATCAGTACTACAGAGCTGGTATGATTGTATGACCTATTGCGATCTGTCCGAAACTACGTCCGACTTGTGCCGACGCTAACGTGACGATTGTCGACTCCCAGAGAGAATCAAGATCTGGTTAAAAAGCTTTGTATGAGTTTCACACGAGCAACGGAGTGGGAAACTTCAACCTTTGGAGTTTGGATTCGCGGAAGCGATATTGCCTCTCGAGGAAGGAAAATGCAGCATGTATATGCAGAATTCGATGCAAATATGATCAATAAAGTTCATAATTAACTCAATTAATTATTACATTAGTACATGTATAAAAAATAACCTCTTGTCGCAAAAACAACATCAAAAAACGTCTTAAAAAACATGGATTTTTTTCCAGATTTTAAATCATTGAAAAAAAACGTGATCAATTAAAAAATCGTTTTACGTAATTCTACGAACAAAAAAAGATAATTCACTCATTATACAACAGTATCAGAATATTCCGACAACATTAATCCATCACGTAAAGACAGTCACTATATCATTCTGTAGAAACTTAACAAGTGTGAAAGTATAAAAAATATGATTACATACAGTCAAATTGAAACCGAAACACTTAACAATATAAATGGATAAAGAAATGAAAAATAAGAAATATTTCCAACGAAT
>JZLH01S0136685.1:17347-27752 GCA_001188425.1 Eucidaris tribuloides
GAGAGATTAATTCATTCTTAGCTCGCGGAGGGAATATTTTTGTAAATACCACAACGGTTTTTTGAGTTTGTGTGTGTGTGTGCTGTGTGTGTGTGTGTGTGTGTGGTGTGTGTGTGTGTGTGTGCGCGCAGTGCGTGCGTGGCGTGCGTGTGTATGTGTGTATGTGTGTGTGTGGCGCGCGCGCTGCGTGGTGCGTGTGTGTGGTTAAGTGTGTGTGATGTGTGTGTGTTGTGTGTGTGTGTGTGGTGTGTGTGTGTGTGTGTGTGTGTGTGTGTGTTTAAACTGGTGCCTTGATTTTCCCCATGTCGACTCAACAAAATTAATCTCATCCTATATCAAGTCAAAAAATGTAAGTAAAACGAAATAAGAGAAAATAGAAAGAAAGAGATAAAAACATCTTGATCCCAGTAGTAGATTTGACAAAACACTTTCAAGTGTGTAGTGCAAGCTCTCTCAACCACTGAGCTATAGCCAAGATTCGTGACAAGTAACGTGTACAATTGCCATTCCTTGTAAGGCCGTGATAAAGTGATGGAGACATCGGAAGCTATCCTTATTGTAAATACATTTACAACTTGTTTTGTTTTGATTTTTCTTCTTTACGGGCGCCTTGATATCCCACTGTATTCGCAAAATACACCTCAATTCTAATCAAAAGAATATATATTAAAGGAAACGAGAAATAAGAAAAAAAGTTAAAAACACTTGACCTCATGGATTTGACAAAAACACATTCAGGTATGTCAGTCAGCATCTAACACTGGCGCTATAGCTAACTTCGTTGAAAGTAACTGTCATTTGCCATCTTGTAGGTGCGGTGGATAGGTAAGTGAACAATAATAAAGTAAATAAACATGGAAGCAACATTCTGTAAACCATATATTTTTTTCTCTTGGCGCCTTCATGTCGATCACCAAAATAAATCTCTCCTTAATCGTCTCCCCCCAAAAATATATTATAAAAGAAAACAGATAAAAAAAAAATATAAACCTTGATGTCAGTGGGATTTGAATCGTAACACTTTCGTAGGTAGTAGTAGTCAAGCTCCTCTCCACTGAGCTATAGCTACGATTCGATGACAGTAATTGTCATTTTTCCATTCTTGAAAGTGCCGTGATAAGTAAAGTAAACAAATAAATAAATGAGTAAGTAAATAAATCAATCAATAATAAATAGATAAATAAATACACATACACTCAAATCTGCCCGCTTCGGGAAAGGGAATGAAGCGACCCCGGTGGGCGACAAATTTAAGTTAAATAGTTCAAAATCGTAACTGCATGTATGCGTCTTAACACATAGGCTATACAGGTAAATGGTGTATAGTGCAATACATGCTAATACTACCCATTACAGCTGTCTGTATTCTCCTCTACCAAAGTTCAATAATGTGTAAGGCATTGAACAGGGTATCAGAAATCCAGCTACTTAGTGCTTTTTAAAACTGTTCTTATTCAAGAAACGAAACCTGTTTGCACGAATGTTCATGCCTGAACTACAGAAATCATGTGGTGCAATCATTAAAGCAGAAATTATTTCAAATTGTCAGTCCCAAATGCAATTTTGGGCCTTTTTTAGAATCATACACCGAGTCAAGCTAACGTAGTAACCAGACAAAAAATAACACATATGGGACTACACATTGTCAAAAAACGAAATCTGATACAAATGAGGGGCACAATGCGTCCAAAATTGCCCTAAAATAATGTCGTTATGCTCTAAAATTACACGTTCAATATTACTTTTTGTGCATGCAAGAAGTTTATAACACCGTTGAATTTCACTCTTTTTGTTGTGGTACCCCCCTGAGCTAGCCTCGCCCCGCTAGCCTCGCCGGCTAGCCTCGCCGGCTACTCGCCCCTAGCCTCGCCGGCTAGCGCGGCTAGCCCGCCCGGCTAGCCTCGCCCGGCTAGCCTCGGCCCGGCTAGCCTGCCGCTAGCCTCAGCCCGGTAGGCTCTCGCCCAGCTCGTGGCTAAGCCTCGCCCGGCTAGCCTCGCCCCGGGTGACCTTTGACCTTGGATATGTGAACGACGCACATCAGAGATATATCACTCGTAAGGCACAGGATTATATAATGTGTACATGTCATCCGCGTCAACTGGAGATGAGTTTGCAGGTATATTTGTACTAGCTTAGACACACATGTATATTTTTTCCTGTGTAGCATGAATCCCTGTATCTGTAGAGACAACTCTCTCCCTTCACCGGCCCCTCTGACCTGTGAATTGCTCGACATAATGGATCTTCGAGATACTCTTTTCTGATCGCACCTAGCTAGAGGTCTCTCAAGTGAGTGAGTATACTGCATAACTATATAATCACTTTATAATGTGCTCGGACCATATGCTTGTATTCTTTTTGTACCTGTTAGACGTATGTCATTTGTGTGCACACTTATGGGTGCACCTGTGTGTGGGGGGGGGTTTTATTTGAGCAAGTTTGATACGCACCCCAAATGCAAAGTTGTAGTTAATACGACATGTGATCATAAGTTACATGATATTTTTTGTGAATTCTGAGAGTATTACTAATCTACATAATTCTTCTACCGAGTTATTAATATCAATTGTTTAGTTATTTTACGATAAATCCAGTTGTCCCGAATCTCCCTTCAAACAGGCCTTTTGTCCCGTTTTTTATCTGTTATTGTTATTTTCTGATTATCCTTCGTTTAGATTGCCAGTCATTCATTTACTTTTCCATTTATTAATCTATTTATTTAGTTAGTTTATTAATGCATTTTGTTTAGTGATCCATGATTCGTTTATTTCTGTAGCGTTTGCTTATTCAACAATCAATTCATAGCATACATACATTAGTGTGGAAAGGATAACCATTGCCAGCACCATTATAGCTTAGTGGTTAGGGAGTTTGACTCTAGACTTGGAAATCCAGGGTTCGAATCTCCTGCGGCAGGTATTTTATCCCCCCCCCCTTCTTTTTTCTGCTATCATCTTTATTTTTAAATTATCCTCTGTATTAGATTGGCATTCATTAAATGAGTTATTCATTCGTTAGTTTATTTTTTTAGTTATTAATTCATTTGTTTATTTTGATTCATTTCTTTGAGGTTTTCCATTTAATGGCATCATTTAACAATGTTTCAACTAAAAATGATTAAATTAGAATTTGAGTTGTTTGATCCTTTATGCTACCAGTGTCTCTAATAAGATCTCTAAATGGATCCCTGTCTTAAACAATCGTTATACGCTTTTAGAAATGGAAATCAAGAGCGATCATTCCCGTTCCCTCACACATTGCTGTGTTAAAGCCGCTTTTTCTCCCGGAGATAAAGGCAAATGCTGAAATTCAAACTGTATGTGTTATTGTTGTTGTTGTTGCTAGTAAAGACATAAATGTCTAAATTGTTATGTTCTACTTTGTTTACGCCTATTGGTCCTTTCAACAGTTCCAACCTATCATATTGGTCAGATGACACGGTTTGACGATTCTCAAGTGATGCTTACACAGTGTTTATAGCCTGGTACTTTTACGTGAGAAATTGACATCGCAATAGTTTAATTCGCATTCCAAAAAAGCCGGTTCGCATTTCTTAGAATACGGAACGCCCCTCCCCCTCCCCCTCCCCCCCCACCTCCATGATACGTACAGCGGTATATTGATTTTAAAGAAAGAAGTGGGATTTGGTGAGGCATTTGTTGTATAGTGATTGAAAACTGTATGAGTGGCTAAGCAGACAGTTTCACAATGAATGCAAATTTTAAGCATGCCTGCTGACAATGTGGCTTCCTAGACATTTGACGCCATAATTATAGCGACAAGTAATGTATGCAAGCTGCATTTTCTTTTTTAGTATCGAAAAGCAGGTGAACGAAAATAGTTATCACATTGCATCGTAACGAAATCATCGAACAATTAGAACATGCCACATTGTCAAATTGATGTATTAGCTTTTGTTAAATTTGTTAAATTTTGCTGAAAGAATACGTGGCTGTACATTTCGATGTCGATTCTGGTGCGCATTTATCAATATTTTTGATATTACATGTATATTCGATCGTTGCACAGTAGACTGTTCTGATTTGACCTTGATCTGCACATGCGCAAATTGTAAATATTATACATGTACCTACTGTTTTGACGTACATAAACCCCAGAAATGGCGAAATGTTCATCCGCCCAACCCAAGAAAGACCAGATTAATAAATGGGAGTTCAAATGGGAGCTGTCAAGAATTAAGGGTGGATATTTTGACGTATTATTTAATGATATATTGTGAGAGAACCTGAGGTAGATCTTCATTGCTGTCATAATGTAGGAAAGGAAGGCATTGCGTAGGAACTATATACGACGTGCCCATGAATAATAGTATTATGGCTTTGTAGATCGGCGCAAATCGTCGGCCTGCATGTTTGAAGGAAGACTAGCCGCTGTCACGTCACCACTGTCAGTAGACAACACGCGAAACGCTCCGAAAGATGGCGTTGCAATAATTCTGTAGGCAGGGAATTCAATTCCTTACTCGCGGAGGGAATATTCTGTAAAACCACGGACGTTTTTTTGAGTTTGTGGTGTGTGTGTGTGTGTGTGTGTGTGTTGTGTGTGTGGTTGTGTGGTGTGTGTGTGTGTGTGTGTGTGTGGTGTGTGTGTGTGTGTGTTGTGTGTGCGTGCTGGTGTTTGTGTGTGTGTGGTGCGGCGCGTGTGTGTGGTGTGTGTGTGTATGTGTGTGTGATGTGTGTGTGTGTGTGTGTGTGTGTGTCTGTGTGTGTGTGTGTGTTGTGTAACGGGTGCCTTGATTTTCCATGTCGACTCACAAAATTAATCTCATCCCTATATCAATCAAAAAAATGTAATAAAAACGAAATAAGAGAAATAAGAAGAAAAGAGATAAAAACACTTGATCCAGTAGGATATTGAACAAAAACACTTGCAAGTGTGTAGTGAGCTCTCTAACCACTGAGCTATAGCTAAGATTCGGTGACAGTAACTGTAAATTGCCATTTTGTAAGTGCGTGATAATGATGGAGACATGGAAGCATCCTTCTGTAAATATACAACTTGTTTTTTTTTGATTTTCTTCTTTACGGGCGCCTTGATTATCCACTGTATACCTCCAAAATACCTCATTTCTAATCAAAAGAATAATATATAAAGGAAACGATAAATAAGAAAAAAAAAGTTATAAACACTGACGCTCAGTGGGATTTGAACAAAACACATTCAGGTATGTAGTCAAGTTCTCTAACACTGCGCTATAGCTAACATTCGTTGAAAGTAACTGTCATTTGCCATTCTTGTAGTGCGGTGATAGGTAAAGTGAACAAATAAATAAGTAAATAATACATGGAAGCAACATTCTGTAAACATATAATTTTTTTTTCTCTTATGGGCGCCTTCATGTCGACTCACAAAATAAACCTTCATCCTTAATCCCCCCCCCAAAAAAAATATTATATTAAAAAAACGAAAAAAAAAAAAAAAACACTTGATCTCAGTGGGATTTGAACGTAACACTTGTAGGTATAGAGTCAGCTCTCTAACACTGAGGCTATAGCTACGATTCCGATGACAGTAATTGTCATTTTTCAATTCTTGAAAATGTGCCGTGATAAGTAAAGTAAACAAATAAATGAGTAAGTAAATAAATCAATCAATAAATAAATAGATATAAATAACATACACTCATCCTGCCCGTTGCTTGGGGAAAGGAATGAAGCGACCCCGGTGGGCGACAATTTAAGTTAAATAGCTCAACAATCGTAACTGCATGTATGCCGTCTTAACACATAGGCTATACCAGGTGTAAATGGTGTATAGTGCAATACATGCTAATACTACCCATTACAGCTGTCTGTATTCTCCTCAACCAAATGTTCAATAATGTGTGAAGGCATTGAACAGCGGTATCAGAAATCCAGCACTTAGTGCTTTAAAACTGTTCTATTCAAGAAACAAACTGTTTTGCACGAAATGTTCATGGCTGAACTACCGAAATCATGTGTGCAATCATTAAAGCAGAAATTATTTCAAATTTTCAGTCCAAATGCAATTCTGGCGCCTTTTATTAGAATCATACACGAGTCAAGCAACGTAGTAACAGACAAAAAATAACACATATGGGAACTACACATTGTCAAAAAAACGAAATCTGATAAAAATGAGGGGCACAATGCGTCCAAAATTGCCTCGCCCGGCTAGCCTCTGACTCTGTGACCTTTGACCTTTGACCCTCAAATTTAGAATTTAATCATTAAATCTGTTTCTCCCTGATATTTTTTTTTTCATTTACCCTTTTCACGCGGCTCTGACCTGTGACCTTTGACCTTTGACGCTCAAATTTAGAATTTAATGATTAAATTTTGTTTTTCCCTGATCTTTTTTTTTCCATTTACCCTTTTCACGCTTTTTATTTCATTCATTTATTCATTCATTCATTTAGAATTTCATTTACTAATCTAATTTTATTAAGTTATTAATTCATTTTGTTTATTTATTTTACGATAAATCAGTGTCGAATCTCCCTTCAAACAGGCCTTTTGTCCCGTTTTTTATCTGTTATTGTTATTTTCTGATTATCCTTCGTTATTAGATTGCCAGTCATTCATTTACTTTTTCATTTATTAATCTATTTATTCTAGTTAGTTATTAATTCATTTGTTTAGTGATCCATGTGATTCGTTTATTTCTGTAGCGTTTCTTATTCAACAATCAATTCATAGCATACATACATTAGTGTGGAAAGGATAACCATGCTGCAGCACATTATAGCTTAGTGTTAGGGAGTTTGACTCTAGACTTGGAAATCCAGGGTTTCGAATCTCCCTGCAGCAGGTATTTTATCCCCCCCCTCTTTTTTCTGCTATCATCTTTATTTTTAAATTATCCTCTGTATTAGGTTGGCATTCATTAAATGAGTTATTCATTCGTTAGTTTATTTATTTAGTTATTAATTCATTTGTTTATTTTGGTATTCATTTCTTTAGGTTTTCCATTTAAATGCATCATTTAACAATGTTTCAACTAAAAAATATAAATTAGAATTTGTGTTGTTTGATCCTTTATGCTACCAGTGTCTCTAATAAGATCTCTAAAATGATCCTGTCTTAAACAATCATTATACGCTTTTAGAAATGGAAATTCAAGAGCGACCATTCCCGTTCCCCTCACATATTGCTGTGTTAAGGCCCTTTTCTCGCCGGAGATAAAGGCAATGCTGAAATTCAACTGTATGTTGTTATTGTTGTTGTTGTTGCTAGTAAAGACATAAATGTCTAAAATTGTTATGTTCTACTTTGTTTACGCCTATATGGTCTTTCAACAGTTCCCACACTATCATATTGGTCAGATGACACGGTTTGACGATTCTCAAAGTGTGCCTTACACAGTGTTTAATAGCCTGGTACCGTTTTACGCTAGAAATTGACAGTCCAATAGAGACCTTTAATTCGCATTCAAAAGCCGTTCCTATAAGAAAAGCCGGTTCCGCATGTCTGTAGTCTTAGAATACGGAACGCCCCCCCCCCCCCCCTCCCATGATACGTAACGGTATATTGATTTTAAAGAAAGAAGTAGGATTTGGCGAGGTATCTGTGTATAGTGATTGAAAACTGTATGAGTGGCTAAGCAGACCAGTTTCACAATGTATGCAAATTTTAAGCATCCCTGCTAACAATGTGGCTTCCTTGACATTTGACGCCATAATTATAGCGACAAGTAATGTATGCAAGCTGCATTTTCTTTTTTTAGTATCGAAAACAGGTGAACCAAATAGTTCATCACTTGGCATCGGTAACGAAATCATCGAACAATTAGAACATGCACATTGTCAAATTGATGTATTAGCTTTCGTTAAATTTTGCTGAAAGAATACGTGGCTGTACATTTCGATGTCAATCTGGTGCGCATTATCAATATTTTTGATATTACTGTATATCGATCGTTGCACAGTAGACTGTTCTGATTTGACCTTGATCTGCACGTGTGCAAATTGTAAATATTATACATGTACCTACTGTTTGACGTACATAAACCTGAGAAATGGCGAAATGTTCATCCGACCCAACCCAAAGAAAGACCAGATTAATAAAAGTGAGTTCAAATGGGAGGCTGTCAAGAATTAAGGGGTGGATTTGACGTATTATTTTATGATATATTGTGAGAGAACCTGAGGTAGATCTTCATTGCTGTCATAATGTAGGAAAGGAAGGCATTGTGTAGGAACTATATACGACGTGCCCATGAATAATAGTATTATGGCTTTGTGGATCGGCGCAAATCGTAGGCCTGCACGTTTGAAGGAAGACTGTCAGTAGACAACACGAAACGCTCCGAAAGATGGCGCTGCAATAATTTCTGAGGGCAGCGAATTCCAATTCCTTACTCTCGGAGGGAAAATTCTGTAAAACCACAACGGTTTTTTTGAGTGTGTGTGTGTGTGTGTGTGTGTGTGTGTGTGTGTGTGTGTGTGTGTGTGTGTGTGTGTGTGTGTGTGTGTGTGTGTGTGTGTGTGTGTGTGTGTGTGTGTGTGTGTGTGTGTGTGATGGTGTGTGTGTGTGTGTGTTTTAACGGGCGCCTTGATTTTCCCATGTCGACTCACAAAATTAATCTCATCCCTATATCAATCAAAAAAAATGTAATAAAAAGGAAATAAGAGAAATAAGAAGAAAAGAGATAAAAACACTTGATCCCAGTATGACTTGAACAAAACACTTGCAATTGTGTAGTCAAGCTCTCTAACCACTGAGCTATAGCTAAGATTCGGTGACAGTAATTGTAAATTGCCATTCTTGTAAGTGCCGTGATAATGATGCATGACATGGAAGCATCCTTCTGTAAATATACAACTTGTTTTGTTTTGTTTTTCTTCTTTTACGGGCGCCTTGATTATCCCACTGTATACTCACAAAATACACCTCATTTCTAATCAACAGAATATATATAAAGGAAACGATGAATAAGAAAAAAAAGTTAAAAAACCTTTACCTCAGTGGGATTTGAACAAAACACATGCAGGTATGTAGTCAAGCTCTCTAACCACTGCGCTATAGCTAACATTCGTTGAAATTAAATGGCATTTGTCATTCTTGTAGGTGCGGTGATAGGTAAAGTGAACAAATAAATAAGTAAATAATACATGGAAGCAACATTCTGTAAACATGTAATTTTTTTTCTCTTATGGGCGCCTTCATGTCGACTCACAAAATAAAACTCATCCTTAATCCAAAAAATATATACAAAAGAAAAAGATAAATAAAAAAAATAAAAACACTTGATCTTAGTGGGATTTGAGGTATATAGTCAAGCTCTCTAACCACTGAGCTATAGCTACGATTCGATGACAGTAATTGTCATTTTCCATTCTTGAAAGTGCCGGGATAAGTAAAGTAAATAAATGAGTAAGTAAATAAATCAATCAATCAATAAATAGATAAATAAATACACATGCACTCAAATCTGCCCTGCTTGGGGAAAGGAATGAAGCGACCCCGGTGGGCGACAAATTTAAGTTAAATAGTTCAAACATCGTAACTGCATGTATGCGTCTTAACACATAGGCTATACAGGTAAATGGTGTATAGTGTAATACATGTTAATACTACCCATTACAGCTGTCTGTATTCTCCTCAACCAAATGTTCAATAATGTGTGAAGGCATTGAACAGGGTATCAGAAATCCAGCACTTAGTGCTTTTAAAACTGTTCTATTCAAGAAACGAAGCTGTTTTGCAGGAAATGTTCATGCCTGAACTACAGAAATCATGTGGTGCAATCATTAAAGCAGAAATTATTTCAAATTTTCAGTCCCAAATGCAATTTTGGGCCTTTTATTAGAATCATACACCGAGTCAAGCTAACGTAGTAACCAGACAAAAAAATAACACATATGGGACTACACATTGTCAAAAAACGAAATCTGATAAAAATGAGGGGCACAATGCGTCCAAAATTGCCCTTTGACCTTTGACCTTTGACCTTTGACCCTCAAATTTAGATTTTAATCATTAAATCTGTTTTTTCCCTGATCTTTTTTTCCATTCACCCTTTTCACGCTTTTTATTTCATTCATTTATTCATTCATTCATTTAGAATTTCATTTACTAATCTAATTTTATTAAGTTATTAATTCATTTGTTTATTTATTTTACGATAAATCCAGTGTCCGAATCTCCCTTCAAACAGGCCTTTTGTCTCCGTTTTTTATCTGTTATTGTTATTTTCTGATTATCCTTCGTATTAGATTGTCAGTCATTCATTTACTTTTTCATTTATTAATCTATTTATTTAGTTAGTTATTAATTCATTTGTTTATTGATCCATCGATTCGTTTATTTCTGTAGCGTTTCTTATTCAACAATCAATTCATAGCATACATACATTAGTGTGGAAGGACAACCATTGCCAGCACCATTATAGCTTAGTGGTTAGGGAGTTTGACTCTAGACTT
>JZLH01S0136700.1:14549-29375 GCA_001188425.1 Eucidaris tribuloides
AATTCATACTTACAGAAAAACAGTACATACATGTACATAAAAATACAATTTCAAAAGAACAATTCAATGACTTTCGATATGATTCTAATTTTTACTTTGTACACAATTCAACCAGAGGTAAATGGAATCAGGGTGTTACTGCAATAAAACCTGATGTATTGGTTCTGTTGAGACAGTTGCCCTAATCCTATAAAAGAAATCAGAACATTTATGTTAAAAACTACAGACTATATGACAACTAGGATGAAAAACACAAGATAAAGGGGGAAAGAGGACTTTTTCAAAGATGAAATGGGGGCTTATTCAGATTGAGCAAATAAAAATTGCTTAAGCTTTCTCTTAAAAGATTTAAAGATGAACAGGAAACTATTGCATGACGCGGGGGATTCATACGCATTTTATGAATAGTATATAAAGTAATGTCAGTTTTCAGAACACAGTCACTAATTTTCTGCAGAACATACATTGTAAAGCACTAAATTTAAAAAAAAATGTTTTTTTTTTTTTAAAGATGACTATAGGAAGATGTAATTGAATGAAAGCACCTTCTAAGGAGCCTTCAGCTTGAAGAGTTTTAACTTCAATCAAAGTATCTGATCTCAAATACTGTTTTGTTGTTGTAACAAGTTTATGATCTTATCACTGAAAAAAATGCATTTCCACATTTGAAACTTACAAGTCTACCATTATATACACGTCTTCATTTGTTGTTAAATGTAGAGCATTAAAAGCATTAAAACCTGTACTTATTAACCCAAATCTGCCGACCTATGGGAAAACTCGTAGTACTGATAAATGCTGCCATCGCCAAACTACGGGAAATTCTGTAGAATTTGTTAATCATATGATTTTGATTTGAATACATTTACAGACAAATAATGATGATTGAGTCAGTGGAGTGTTTGTTAAAATTGAAAACTATAATGTGTATTTTACATTGATACAAAATTTGCTCATTCTTATTCATACATTTTAGTAAAACAATGCTTGCTTGTTGAAGACTATTTGAATGTCCATTTTACTGCCCAGAGTATAGAGAGTTTACACAGTAAAATGCTATCGGCAGATAAGGGTTAAGTGCTCATGAAATGCAACATATTCTTATTATAATAATAATCACCTATCATTAATTATCACAAAGATATTGATCTGCAGCAAATTAGCCAGCTGACCATACCTCCACACTACAGCCCAACCTGGCCATCAGAATGATCTGGATCAGAAACCCCAGACGGTGGGGTAGGGATCAGCCTCCAGCCAGCTGAAACTCAGGGTATCCAACACTGGCTCACTGACCCAGAAGTTGTGGCTGGCAAAATGCTCAGTGACACCCTGATCATTCTGCCTTCTAATAGCTTAACAGTTTATGATTTCATCCCTTGATTAAAAAAAAACTAAAAATCATTCACAAATAGTGTTAATCTTTTACCAATATTGTATCAATCTGAAGAATTGTAGTTGTCTTATATTTCTTAATTTTTGTTCAATTTCTGTTGATGTACTTACTAATGTTAGCATGCAATTTACAGTCACTGATTTCTTTTGTAGTTGTTTTCTTGTATTAATCATCTATTTGTTCTTTCTCATACTTTAATCAATCAATTCAAATTCAAGCTTAATTTATTTCATGTACAGTATGTACATCATATTTTATAAAACAGTGTGAAAGCAGAGTTATTGATGAGGTAAAGACACAAAAATTGGGGTACATAGAAATTTATAGGCTGGACAATTAAACACTGACCATATAAACTTGCTCATCAGAGCAACAATCAGTAATTCATTAAAAAAAAAAAAATACCTTACTGTGTACCAACTTGTAAAGCCACTGAATCAGTTGAACTACATGTATATATCCCAAATACAGGCATTTGAGATATCAATCCATTGAGAAGATTTGATTTTGCCATAACACATGTCTAAAAGAAATCGTAATGATTTAGATAAGTTTAAGACTTCTTGTAAAAAAAAAGAATGAAAAAACAGAAAAAGAACATTTATTCAATATTCAAAACACATGAACTCAGAGCCCAATGCTATCTTTCTTGTATTTTATTTCTCTAACATGTAGTTTGTTTCATTTTCACCATCAGTGCATACGGACATGCTATTATGCTACGTGTTATGTGCTATAAAAGAACTGAATATTGTTATGAATATTATTATTTTCCATATAGACTTCAGGATAAGTATATTCATAACCAGTCCTGAGCAAGTTAACATCAAAACTACAAAAAAAAATATAATAATAAATACATCCATGTAACTCAGACTCAACAAATTTCACCATAATCACATCTGCGATGTTTTTAGCTTGGAAACTTGATCCATAACTTGTGAATAGTTCGGCTGAAAGAGGTCATTTTGCCTAATATGTTGACATGCCTAAATGAAGAAAATACATCAGTTTGACTAGGAGTAATATTTCTCTTTTCTCCTTGCCGTGTCCACCCACATAAAAATTCTTTGACTCGTCTCAATACGGTGGAAGGTGGGACGGGCACGTGCCCGGAAATAACATTCTATCAGCCATTGTACTCTCTGACTTAATATTACTCCTACAATTTATTTCATTATTGACGTATATAAGTAATTATTATGTTATCACACTTTTTGTGAATTGTTATAAACTACTTATTTTGTTATTTTGTCATTTGAAAAGAAGAAATAAATGTATTTGAATTTGAATTTAATTTAATTTACACTATGTTTAATATGTTAAATCATACTCTTTTTTCCCCTACATGTATTATATGTACATGTAGACAAAAAAGTTAAGCTTTGTTTCTAATCACTGATTTGTATTTGTTCACAAATTGTACATTTGGTATAATGTGAAATTAAAAAAATACCAAATGAATTTAATGAAATGGGAAGAAGGCAATTGTTATCTTGTTATATTGATACACTTTGTGTTTGGAAATGAAAAGAAAATCACATGTTTTAACATTTTAAAAGAAATCACATAAAAAGCAATTCATTGAAATAATGTACAACTACAGATTTTAATGCTTACTGATATCATATTCTCATAGGCAGCGTGAAACAAAAAAAAAACGAAAACAACTCAACGTGTGAAATGAAGAAGTTTTGTTTTGTTGCCAATGTGACAATTATTACATTTTGATTGCGTACTTTGAACTGTACATACAGCTGATATTTGAAACTTACAAGTCCATTTACTTCTGTTTAGACTCCTAAATATTATACAAATTCCTCGCATTTTGATATCATTTAAAAGTCATCTGCAAAGCAATGTTGCAAAATGAGCTTTTGATTCCATTGATTCAAACCAATTATTAACCATTAAATTCGAAATAAATCTGATAAAGACAAAATGTTACTTATTTCGTGAATTCAACTTTGTGTAAAGGGTCCTGTTGTGTCAGCCAATTAAAGTGTGTATGGATAGCACGTCCAAAAATAATAAACAGAAATCAATACAAAAAAAATGTTATTACAATCAACCAAAGCAATTCTACCGTTCTGTATGACTAAAATGATTTTAATCAAAGACAGTAAAATAAAAAGTTAAGAAACTGGATCTGAATATGCTATGTGTTTTCTCGTAAATTACTAAGATATTTGTACACAATTGTATCATGAAACACAGCATTAATCTACATGTATCATTGCAATTCCCTATATAATATATACTACATGTATATTGAACATAATATTTAGTCACTTACATATTTGTCGTACATGTCAGCAACTTATCTTAGATGTGCATTGCTTTGTATTTTTGTATTCCATAATTACAAATTGGAAATACAGCAAATATTGTTTGTCTCCATAAGTGATTTAAAAAAAATATATACAAATTTGATAGTGGTCTTAATTTAATACAATGAACAACACATCTGCAAGTCTGCTATAGTTTTGCAACATTGCATCAAGCCACTTGCTAGCCCTTTCTAAACAATGGCTTAAAAACTCTCAACTGTACCACTGGGCAGAGGAGGTGGTTAAGTGGAAGATCAGTGTTAAAGCCTAATCACAACTAATTGATTGCTAATCAAGTCTGTCTTGAAGCCAATTACCATTCCTCATTATCCCTTTTATAACTGTTCACCGCTATCAGTAAGCTGCAGGTGAGCCCCTCGCCAGCCAGCCAGAGGCTCTGGCCGGCCAGGCTGCGCGCAAGCCTGCTACTGCCGCACATCCTCCCTTTGTTCAAGCCAGCCCACGCCACCCGCCCGGACCTACGAGGGGAAACTTTTCATTATAAATTAATTTCCACTTTCCAGGTGTGTGTTATGTCTGTGTGTGCATTGTACTTCTAGTTGATAAATAATTTCAGTTTTTCCTCCCAAACCTGCGGAGTTCTGTATCTGCTACCTGGCAGGTAGTTTGCTAATTTGGAAGGAAGCTGCCTTTTCTTTTTCTTTGTTCACTGTTTGAGGCTTTTCCTGCTTACAATCCTCAGGTCAGCAAGCTCACTCTTCCCACAAATATGTGAGATGTTATAAGGCATATGTTCAGTTTTCTTCAAAGAGCATGTAATTTGTAATATTTCTAACCATTCTTTTTGATTGAAGCATTGAAATATGATGTACTGTATGTAAACAGTAAAAATGGATACTAAATACCAATAACAGCAATCTCTCAGTATACATAAAATCCACATTTGGCTTGATTTTATGCTGCAAGTGTTTTTGAAAAAAAAAAATGTATGCTGCAACAAATACAAATGCATTATTCTTGCAACAAACTAAATTTCAAAATGTAGTGCATTTCTTTTTGTATTTATCTCTATCTGTGGAGATCCCTTCACAGAGAAAGCAGTATGCTGGCTTAGGGCGTACTTTCTTGCTTAATCTTTGAGGTTTAGAAGTTATTGTCTCTCAAATCAACATCTTTTTCTTAAAATAGCTTGAGAGTGAGGATGAATGTATTGATTAGAAAGGTGTTTGTGAAACAATTGTGAATCCTACATTCATTTCTGTGTTAACTTGACATAGGAATGGTGCATTTAACTTGCTTCAAATATTGCGAAAATATCTCAACACTGCATTTCTTTTTACAAGTGTTTCTTGCATTGCCCTCATCTTTGGCAAAATATTACAAAATGAAGTTGGTAGAAGATTTTGCATTTCAATACTAAACTAAATTCTATGGATCTACACAGATAAATCTTTTACATCTGCCAAAATATTACAGAATGAATTTAGACCTTGATAGTAGGTGGATGATTTTGCATTTCAAAACTTAACTACATGTACTTAAATTCTACAGACCTATATGTATAGAGATTAATCTTTTGGTGAATCCTACTTACTATATTACCTGGACTATGGACAAAAATATATTGCAAGAAATAAGGCATTTGCGCAACACACCTGAGAAAAAAAACACACTTCTTATTTTGAAATATAGTTTGAGTAAACATATGAAGCCCTGAAGATAGACTAGAAATAGAAGAGAAAATTATTTTCCTCTGATTCTTCTGTTGCAAAATGAATAGTTTTCTCACTTATTACAGAGAGATTTGTCTTGTGCTAGATTCTGGAATTTATCGTAATACAATAGATTGAAGATATTTTTAGCGAAGTCATTCTCTTGGGGGGAAAAAGCAGAAAAAAGAAAACTCTTTCAGAGTTTGACAAGTGCTAGAGAGTGACATTTGTTTTTTTTATCTTTGAGTCATTCTTATTTGTACGGATGAAATCCCATTACACATCTAGTCATGTTATGCAAACTAAAAGATCTTTCTAAAAAATAGTGTATTTAAAGTATTTAAAGCATTTTATTTTTCAAGTCCAATCATCTCTAGCAACAGAATTAAAATTTGGTTAAAAGAAAATAACATTTCTTTCAAGAAGGAGGTGGCACTCGAGAATTATTTCTACGAATTTCATTTAACAAGAGCTTGTGAATACATATTTTCAAAGCAATGTGGAAAATGAATTTGAACTTCAACTTCAACAAATGCTGAGATACTGATGAATATTAGGGAAAATATTCATAATGATGGAAAAATAAAAGAAATTTTAAAAGGGAAAAGAAATTTGAAATACCTTTGTGCCAGAAGTAAAGCTGGGGATCTCGGCAGGCCGATAAGTAAAGTTGCCAGCTATAGTACATAGACATAGAGCCTGCATCCATGATGCTTGCAATGTAGGTCGAAATTACCAAGTTGACCAAAATGAATCACAACACAATTTGCAGGTAGACAAGTTTGATTTCAAGCGTAAAGAGGTTGAAATGCCGTGCCAGCTACAATATGGCAATATAACAAATGATCGCTGAGGCAAACGCGTAATTTGGCGTCGAATCGTTGATGGTTTTCAACACAGAAGGAAGTGATGTATGTTGCAAGAAGTGAAGACGATATACGATGGTCAGTTTCAGTGGCTACAATCTGTTCCTAGATTCATCCTGGCGTGATGATGCGAGAGGAGCCGACTAGCAACTGTTGCCACGGCAGGATGTAGCAGGCTTTTGTGAAGGCGACGGGTTCACGGACCGAACGGCTCCTCCTGTACGGCTCCACGGATCCGGATCGGGTTACGGGGCGAGACCGGTCACTTCTACTGGTACTACTTCCTAGTCACCGCCGAACAGGTTTGAAATCAGGAGATAGCAATACAGCAGCAGCTACGTCAAGGAACACGGATGCACAATATGCCGACAATCTCTAGGCTGAATGGTGGCGGGCTTGCCCAACGAATTAAAAAAATATTAAAGCGTGACACAAAAGATCACTCCAGTGACGTACATCCGCCGACACTGTCACAACAACACCAAGTGCCTGTGTGTGCGTGTTGCCAAACTCAGTGCTTGCTTTGCATTTTAATCAAAAGGAAAAAAAAAATGCTCCAATCAGAGATTATCACTGCACTGATCTATTAATTACACGATTCTATTGAGGGATGATTTCAATTGGTCTGGAGATGGTAGGACTCTGATTACCAGCCTGGCTGCCCCTTTATTCTCCGCCCCCTTTTTGAGGCAATTACCCACTGTTTGTCAACCTAATTAAGATCTCTATCAGATTAATACACCTACACTAGTAAACAACACTTCTTGTCCAGAGAATATGGGTGGACCCTCAAAACTAACTAAGTCCAGCACCAGCTAGTACCACCTCCAAACATGGCTTGCTCTACAACTTTGATTTTTTTTCTTCTTTCTCTTTCTTCCTCTTTGTGGTTTGAAGATAGGAAGTACAAAGTTAAATATCTCTCACTTCAGTTTGGTGGACATAACCAGAACATGCACCCACTTCACTGAGAGGCAAGCAAGCCAGGCATGACTAATGAATGATTGACAGCTCTGTACCATCCAATCAAATCACAGGATGTTGTCTGATTGACAGCATGCATGGCCCAACTGTTCCTAGTGGGAGGGGCGTATGCTAATCGGCTGTCTTTCCTTGTCTCTATCTCACTTCTCTTAGTGTCTCTCCATGATTTTAGTCAACAGAAGCATTTTAATACTGGCTGAAGGGTTACTGGGACAAAATGCTACGTGGTAAACATGCACGCACACAAGGCACAGGAGGGGAACAGTTGACAAATCGTGCGCCAAAATTGTGCAAATGTTTGCCGGGTTAGGGTCGTGAAGCCCCTCAATTGATCACGAATTAGCCACACAAAACAGAAACATTATTTCGGGTTCAGAAAGGATACCATGTGTGGATCAACACTGCAGTAAGTGCGGTGGAAAAACAAACCGAGAAACTGTTACACTTCTTCAGGGCTTGAGATTTTTTTCTTTTCAAACATCATGAAAACGTACATGGTCGTCAGGCCCTAGATCAAAAATGGAAACATGATTTGACGTATGCAGAGTGAAATGTATATCGGTGATTGCGCTTAACTTCAAATAGCAAAGCAAGTGAAGGCTGCGGAAAGATTTGTCAGAAAAACAAACTCCTTGTGTAGTCAAGATATTTTTATATTTTTGAAATGAATATTGGGATTGACAAGTACAATTCAAAATGCATATTGCATAAACACAATATATACCATGATATATTTTCTGTCAAATGACAATGGTAAAAAAAAAAAAAATCTTAAAAAGGGTAGTGCTATCTATTTGCAATTTGTAATAGTTAATAGTTTTAAAAATTATTCACATTGCAGATTTTATAGTCAGTTTCAAGAGTATGCTTAAAAATGTACATTGCTTCATTGAGTTTATTTATTTAATGTACTGATATTACTTTAAATGTCTTGAACTTTTTACACATTGTGAAAAGGGTGTTAAACATGTTGTCAGGGAAAAGTATAACCTTAAAATGAACTTATTACAACATTTTTTTTAAAGAATGCCAAAGTTACAATAAGTCTTATAGAATAATTTATGCTAGATCATTGAATGTGCTCAATGATATGGTAAATGTCAATTATCCATTTCACAAAAGGTTGAATAAAATAATATTCACTTTCTAAAAATATATTAAACATAAACTACTAATTTCAATGAGTGATTAAGTGCAGGCTCTCATTCTGTTGTTTAAAGTGAAACAAAACAGACACAGTGTTATACTTTTGTACTACATGTATATTGCTTATCGAAAGGAAATTATTTGCAGAGGAAAACTGTAACAGTGACATACTACAGTCAATTATAACAAGCAATAATGATTAGTCAAAGGATTCTAACCTGATTTGAATTTTTCATTGAACTTTAATTGTAACTTTCTGATGACCTCAGGTTACAAATGGCATGATATTTACAGGTACCATACAGAATACTTTCAACTCAACAATGTGAAAATATTGTTTTGTCTTCTCTGCAATACTGGGCATCTAGTTTCTACATATTTGACTTTAATATGACACTTTCTGTTGGAAAAGATTACAAGAGAATGACAGATGAAGTAACATCATTCCACATTGTAACAATGTAACATATGTATCAATGAACAAAACCATAGTAAAAACAGACAAAATGTGACAAAATAGGCCATAAATAATGGAAAACACAACCACCAGGTTGGTAAATGAATTACGGTCATTCACTCCAACAGGAATAAGACATTTTGCAAAGTATGGTAGGCTCAAAGATACAATGTTCCTTCTTTCTAAGACCTACTATTGATAAAAATAAATTTTAAAAAATGTGTTTCAAGAAAACAGTAATTCGAAACATTTTTCTTAAACAAAAATGAAAATAAAGTCACTTTTTGTCTACTTTCATGTCATATTTGCAACACATGTAATAGAAATCATTTGCAAGTTTTAAAGAAAGAGTAATACTCATAAATAATATTTAAAAAATAAATAATTGAGAAAAAAAGATCATTAGGTTAGTAACAAAAGACCAGTCAAAGTTAAATTTCAAAATAAATTCCAAACATAAATGCTACAGGATGACAACTTGATCATACAGTGTACTTCCATGATTTTTTTTTCCTGGAGTAAATTGCAAGCATCAGCATCTGAGCCAAATTTGAATCAGCAGGAAAAAGTTCCCGGTACTATTTTCAACAATGTAGTAATAATTGTTTCACATAACTTCCTACATCTTATTCATAATTGAACAAGTAATAAAGTAATCTTGTTACACATTACGTTAATATGTATTATAATTAGAAGGGAATAAAATAGAGAACTTGAAAAGGGAGCACAGGGGCCTTGTGAAAAATACATTCTCTAGCTGAGAAAATCCTGCAGATGCATTAAAGTAATTATACTATCACATACACATAAAAGAAAAGATAGAACAACAACAAAATATGTAACTTCAATCTTCAACAGTTGAGTTGGAGAGATCAGTAAGGATGTCACTTTTTAAAGGCCCACTGTCATGACAGGATGAAAGAACGCCCTCTTTTGACTAAAATCATAAAAGGGGTGCACTAATGACACCCACAATGCAATGAAAACAGCCATGACAATGTGGAAAAACATGTCTGCTTTCCTTCCACAATCTGTACACTATGGCACTGCAACAGTCCATGTTTGTATAATACTATATTGAACATTATATATTTAGCTCACTTACACATTTGTCGTACATGTCAGCAACTTATCTTATATGCTGCAGGCTTTTATTTTTTGTATCCATAATTACAAATTGGAAACACAGCAATATTGTTTGTCTCCATTAAGTAATTAGAAAAATATAAACAAATTGATAGTGGTCTTAATTTAATACATGAAAACAAACACATCTGCCCAAGTCTGCTATAGTATTGCAACATTGCATCAAGCCACTTGCTAGCCCTTTCTAAAACAATGACTTAAAAAAAAAAACTCTCAACTGTACCACTGCCCGGCAGAGGAGTGTTAAGTGAACATCATGAGTGCGAAGATCAGTGATTAAAGCCTTAATCACAACTAATGATTTGCTAATCAAGTCTGTCTTGAAGCCAATTACCATTCCTCATTATCCCTTTTTATAACTGCTTCACCGCTATCAGTTAAGCTGCAGTGTGAGCCCTCGCCAGCCAGCCAGAGGCTCTGGCGGCCAGGCTGCCGGCAGCCTGCTACTGCCGCACATCTCCCTTTGTTTCAAGCCAGCCCACGCCACCCGCCCGGGACCTACGAGGGGAAACTTTCATTATAAATTAATTTCCACTTTCCAGGTCCGTGTGTATGTCGATGTGTGTGCATTGTACTTCTAGTTGATAATAATTCAAGTTTTTCCTCCCAAACCTGCGGCAGTTCTGTATCTGCTACCTTGGCAGGTAGTTTGCTAATTTTGAAGGAAGCTGCCTTTTCTTTTTCTTTGTTCACTGTTTGAGGCTTTTCCTGCTTACAATCCTCAGCGTCAGCAAGCTCACTCTTCCCACAAATATGTGCAGATGTTATAAGGCATAGTCAGATTTTCTTCAAAGAGCATGTAATTTGTAATATTTCTAAACCATTCTTTTGATTGAAGCATTGAAATATGATGTACTGTATGTAAACAGTAAAAATGGATACTAAATACCAATAACAGCAATCTCTCAGTACAGTATACATAAAATCCACATTTGGCTTGATTTGATATGCTGCAAGGGTTTTGAAAAAAAATGTATAGCTGCAACAAATACAAACACATTATTCTTGCAAACAAACTTACATTTCAAAATGTGGTGTTTTTCATTTCTTTTTGTATTTTATCTCTATCTGATGGATATCCCTTCACAGAGAAAGCAGTATGCTGGTTAGGGCGTACTTTCTTGCTTAATCTTTGAGGTTTAGAAGTTATTGTCTCTAAATCAACATCTTTTTCTTAAATAGCTTGCAGAGTGAGGATGTAATGTATTGATTAGAAAGGTGTTTGTGAAACAATTGTGAATCCTAATTCATTTCTTTGTATTTAATTATTATTTTGACAATACGGAATGCTGCATTTTAACTTGCCTTCAAATTATTGTACGCAAAATATCTAAACACTGCTTTTCTTTGTTACAAGTGTTTCTTACATTGCCCTCATCTTTGGCAAAATATTACCAAAATGTAGTTGGGTAGAAGATTTGCATTTCAATACTAAATCTAAATTCTATGGATCTACACAAATAAAGTTCTTTTACACCTGCCAAAATATTACAAAATGAATTTAGACCTTGATAGTTAGCGTGGTGCATTTTGCATTTCAAAACTGGAAACTACATGTACTTAAATTCTACAGACCTACAGTATAGAGATTAATCTTTTTGGTAATCCTACTTACCCCATATTACCTGGACTAGGGACAAAAATATATGTGCAACAAAAATAACAGCGCATTTGCGCAACACACCTGAGAAAAAAATAACCACTTCTTATTTTAATATAGTTTGAATAAACATATGAAAGCCTGAAGATAGACTAGAAATAGAAGAGAAAAATATTTTTCCTCTGATTCTTCTTGCTTGCCAAAATGAATAGTTTTCTCACTTATTACAGAGAGAGTTGTCTTGTGCTAGATTTCTGGAATTTATGTAATACAATAGAATGAAGATATTTACGAAGTCATTCTCTTGGGGGGAAAAAGCAGAAAAAAAGGAAAACTCTTTCAGAGTTTGACAAAGTGCTAGAGCGAGTGACATTTTGTTTTTTACTTTGAGTCAGTTCTATTTGTACGCATGAAATCCCATTACACATCTAGTTCATGCTTATGCAAACTAAAAGATCTTTCTAAAAAATAGGTGTATTTAAAGTATTTAAAGCATTTTATTTTTCTAAGCTCCAATCATTCTCTAGCCAACAGAATTAAAATTTGGTTAAAGAAAATAAACATTTCTTCAAGAAGGAGGTGGCACTCGAGAATTATTATCTACGAATTTCATTTAACAAGACAGCTTGTAAAAATACATATTTCAAAGCAATGTGGAAATGAATTGAACTTCAACTTCAACAATATGCTGAGATACTGATGAATATTTAGGGAAAATATTCATAATGATGAAAAATAAAAAGAAATTTTAAAAGGAAAAAGAAATTTTGAAATTACCTTTGTGCCAGAAGTAAAGCCTGGCGGATTCTCGGCAGGCGTATTAATAAAGTTGCCAGCCTATAGTACATAGACATAGAGGCCTGCATACCATAGATGCTTGCCAATTAGGGGAGATCGAAATTACCAAGTTGACCAAATGAATCAAACACAATTGCAGGTAGACAAGTTTGATTCAAGCGTAAAGAGTTGAAATGCCGTGCCAGCTACAATTGGCAAGTATAACAAATGAATCGCTGAGGCAAAGCGTAATTTGGCGGTCGAATCGTTTGAGCCGTTTTCACACAGAAAGGAAGTGCATGTATGTTGCCAGAATGAAGACGATATACGATGGTCAGTTTTCAGTGGCTACAATCTGTTCCTAGAGTCATCCTGGCGTGATGCGAGAGGAGCCGACTAGCAAACTGTGCCCACCGGTAGGATGTAGCAGGCTTTATGTGAAGGCGACGGGTTCACGGACGAAACGGCTCTACCTGTACGGCCTCCACGTATACCGGATCGGGTTACGGGCGAGACCGGTCACTTCTACTGTACTACTTCCTTAGTCACCACCGAAGCAGGTTTGAAAATCAGGAGATAGAATACAGCAGCAGCTACGTTTCAAGGAACACGGAATACGCATATGCCACAATCTCTAGGCTGAATGGTGGCGTGGCTTGCCCAACGAATTAAAAAATATAAGCTGACATAGAAGAATCACTCCCAGTGACGTACATCCGCCAACACCTGTCACAACAACACCAAGTGCCTGTGTCGTGCGTGTTGCCAAACTCAGTGCTTGCTTTGCATTTTAATCAAAGGAAAAAAAAAAAAATGCTCCTAATCAGAGATTATCACTAGCCACTGATGCTATTTAATTACACCGATTCTATTGAGGGATGATTTCAATTGGTTCTGGAGATGTAGGACTCTGATTACCAAGGCCTGCGCTGCCCCTTT
The DNA here is from genome assembly GCA_001188425.1 of Eucidaris tribuloides. NCBI lineage: Eukaryota > Metazoa > Echinodermata > Echinoidea > Cidaroida > Cidaridae > Eucidaris > Eucidaris tribuloides. Next base: position 27,864 of record JZLH01S0136700.1, read on the forward strand.
ATTCTCGCCCCCCTTTTTGAGGCAATTACACTGTTTGTCAAACCTAATTAAGATCTCTATCAGATTAATACACCTACACTAGTAAACAACACTTCTTGTCCAGAGAATATGGGTGGACCCTCAAAACTAGAACTAAGTCCAAGCACCAGCTAGCTACCCACTCCAAACATGGCTTGCTCTACACTTTGATTTTTTTCTCTTTCTCTTTCTTCCTCTTTGTGGTTGAATATAGGAAGTACAAGGTTAAATATCTCTCACTTCAGTTTGGTCGACATAAAACCAGACATGCACCCACTTCACTGCAGAGGCCAAGCAAGCCAGCTATGACTAATGAATGATTGCACAGCTCTGCCCTACCATCCAATCAAATCACAGGATGTTTCTGATTGACAGCATGCATGGCCCAACTGTTCCTAGTGGAGGGGCGTTGCTAATCGGCTGTCTTTCCGTTGTCTCTATCTCACTTCTCTTAGTGTCTCTCATGATTTTATCAACAGTTTTCGTAAGTTTATGCCTTTTTGTTGTGCACTTGCATAGTCTCTACATCATGACCACTGATTTCAGTGATCATAACTGAAGAAAATACATTTTTGAACACAAGAGGGCGTTGCACAACGTGGCACCCTGGGGTACGACGGTACCCCGGGGTATGGCGTGGTGCATCATATACATGTAATTGAGAGCAGGCTTTTTTTTTAGAGCAGCATTGCTAAATTTCAGAGAACTACATGTACTATAAGTATTGCTCCATGAAACACATTTTGAGCAATTATTAGATGGTTACCCCCCCCCCCCACGCAACCCCCCCCCCCACCCCCAAAAAAATAATGGCTTTGTAAATAAAATAGCTAAAATAATGCTGTACTAATGTAGTTGGGACTTCAACCTTGAATTGGATCTAAATTTAGTGTGTCAGTAGGAGTATTTGATGTATCACCCCCAACTTTTATTCCATATCATGTAACTTTAAAGGACACCCTCCCTTAACACCTCAGCGACATTAACCCAATAAAACATGACACAAATATTGTCTCTTGCCTACTTAACAAGTTCTCTGAACCTGAATGAACCCCTAGCGCTGAGCGATAGCAGTTCCACAGCTTCCAGGCAACGCCCATAAAAATGATCATTTTGGGACAAAAAAAAATGTGGAAATAAAGACCGTATTAGAAGATCAATGGAGAAAGAAAAATATGTGACAGCGTGAGGAGAAGGATAGATTTGCAGCCGAGATTTGGGAGTCGGATATCCACTGAACCAGGTGCAAATGGCCCAATTAGCCTAGATGAGCTGTAAGTGATGTCAGTATATTATTTCTTTGTTGGTTCTGACTTTAAGTGTTGATGTTGAGATGGGGTTGAATGTCCAAGGCCAACAGGGTGAGGTGGAAGTGTAAGGATAATTTATAGGAATGGTATCTGTGTAGGAGATGCTGATTTCCATTATCTTTTAAGTTCAGGATCGAAAATAGTTAATTTCAGCATTTGTACAAATTGATGTGCAATCTTTGTC
>JZLH01S0136700.1:29425-41236 GCA_001188425.1 Eucidaris tribuloides
GACAATTTTTTAAATAAGGCTTCCACATTGTTATATAGTGTCTTTAATACTCATAGCATCATTGACGTAACCAAATAATAAATTTAAGCACATAAAATTTAATCATACTTTATAAATTTAAAAGATACTTCCACAGGTACTCAATAGGCATTTTTGTTTTCTTTTGTTTTGTTTTTTCTCTTTTTTTTTTGTTATTTGAATATACTACAAGAAAAATCATGGAAAAAATAGTGATGACTTTAGTGAGGTGGTTTGTTTTGTTTTTGTTTTGTTTTTCATTAATACAATACCTTTTATACCTGTGTGTATAAATTAGTGAACGTGGCAGATTGTCCATCATTAATAATAATTAAATTTAATTCACTAAACAAAATACTACTGATATAGTTTTTTTGTGATTACAACGAAACAAGACTTCTCAAAAAACTTATATAGGCTATAATATTCATGCCAGTATCCCTCCCCTGATAAAATACTTGAATATATGATGCTATCTATAAAGTTTAGGATTCAGATGTCGCCACAAAAAATCACTCTCCACATAATATATCAAATATAAATCAAGCATCTTAACCTCATTGTGGTATAGAGATAGTTAATCAATCAAATCTAGCCTACTGTAGCGCTCTATTTCTTACCTGAACAATCATAAATCAGCGGTCTTTTTTCACTTAAAACAATGAAAATAGGAGACAGAAAAGACCGACTCCAGAGATCCATTTAGAGGGCCAAAGTTGACTAGAATGATGGAAGACTCTCAAGTCTGGACTAAGATGGCAGGGGATACGTTAAGGAGCTATAAATTCCAAGAGAGAAGAATTTGTCCTGCCAAAAGAATCTGGGATGTCGGGAGGCAAACGTGAAGGATTACCCCGATCTATGGGGTTTGACAGATCGGGACAATTAAGCTATTAACTCATTATAGCCTCACGCTAGAGGAAAATCAATATTTTCCAGCTCAAAGGCTACTCTACAAAAAGCTAACACTTACAATCCGAATCTAGCTTTCAGCTTACAATTTTAAAGGTTACGCAAAAGAAATCATTAGAAACTGATATGAGGTTTTAAGACTTAATGAAGAGCAATCGTTGGTTTTCAATCAATGACAGATTTTACTACTGTGTAGAGTTGCAGACAATGTGGTTGAAATTTTGCTAATGATATTTTAGTTTGACTATATATAGTATTTAGTCCATTCCGTGCCAAATTCAAATGATAGTACATGTAACATTTGTCAACTCATCCGATTTGACTTCTGGGAAAATATTGAAAATCTTCACCTCTTTATTACAAAATGAATTTCATTCCCTAAAAAATTTTAAGTGTGAAATATAAATATTCCTCCACCACTGTTGTCAATATCACTATTGTGGGTATAGTATTACCTAAATAACGAAGACTCAAGCATCTTTGATTATCAAAGTTATGTACATATTAGCTCACAAAGATGTGTGAAGACTGGGCTACAATTGATTAGTGCGATATTCCACGTCTTAAATCTGGGAGAAAGAATGTGTAATTTACACTGCTTGATTGATGTTGTTTAATCTAGTCCGTTTTGAACTTTCCGCTGCGGCCCTCACCGCTGAAAGTCGTGACTACCAATGCCGTAAATGGGTCCCTGAGTTTTCCTGTTACTATTGGTCGGTGTTTGAACTAAAGCTGTTTGCAGAGAAAAGTCAACAAAAATACCTCTGAAACGTATACTGAAAAAAGGCTTTAATGATCATTACAATATCCATCTCTATAAAAAGAAAGAAAACAACTTTTTGTTCTTTAAAGTTTCTGGTTTTGCGGCAAGCTGTAGATAGTCATATTTACTCAATTGTGCTTTGAATACTTCCAAATTGCTTGAAGGGTAAAGGGCTGTCAACTCATGAAAACAAGACGTTTGTTATGTTTGTTGGCAATAAAATTAAATGAGATATTTGAAAATACTTAAGATAAGTCTAATTGATTTTAGACTATTAATGGATTTGAACTTCAAGGCGACAGGGAGACTGCGCACGTACATGTACAGTACATGTAATTACCTCCCAATTTTTGGCATAACTTTGCCTTCAAGTAAATATACACTTCATACAACACCATTAAGAAGGAAATGGACGATGTTATTTTCTATTAAGAATCGGGTTCTATGAATTACAACACGATAACAGACATCACATCTCCCCTCTCAAGCAATTTTTTTAAGGTTTTGAATAGACATTCATTTATTTGGCAATAGTAGATATTTAATTCACACAAAAAAAAGCTTGGAAAGAATAATGACACAGGAACACCAAAAGCAAAGCTTTTTAGTAAATTAGAATGATAAAAATTACACAACAGAAAAGATAAAAATCATGCAAGAACAACAATGTAACACTTCAGAAAAAAAAGAGAAAGAAAAAAAAAGAAAATTAACTCTTTCTTCTTAAAACACAACAAAATAAACTTACCGAATTCACGAGCCTGATCGTCAGACCATCCCATCTGATAGTGATAAGGCAACCAAAACATGATTCCAATGGTTGGATTTTCTTCTTAAACCAATTAATCTTCCCCAAGAATATAGGATACACCAATCGAGCCAATACTTTGATATAAATGTAAAGTTTGAGGAAAATCAGTGTTCACTTGTACAATTCCGCCACAAACTACATTTAGGTCCTGTCCTCATGACAGATCCTGTAACTATGTGGTCCCAGGCCAACTATGTTATCCATTTTTATCTGTCCACAGACATTGTATACCGCCAACTTCCTCTAAAAAAACAGCAAGGGGAAAAGAAAGCCCGCACTCCATTCCTCTTTTGCGACAATCGATCATAAAAATCAATGATTGAAAGAGAGTGATTACTTCCCAATTGTGGCGTTTTATTGCGAGGTGCATAGTCCGTGTGAAGTCGGTGCTAAAACTCATCCAGGTGTGCGATGAATCATGAGAGTTACTCATGGTTTATCAAAGGAAAGTGATGAAAAGTGATATAATTTGTTGTTGCAAATAGGGGTAAAGTTGCCAAAAGCTTTGATGAAAGTGTTTTGTGTATTGAAGGCTCAACATTTGATTAGTTACACCGTTACAGTACTATGACAATTCTTTTGACTAAAATTGAAAGGATGCTATAACAAAATCTAAACAAATTCTACAAAATAATTTCTCAATATCACTATCTTCTCATTCCATCAACAGGCTTGCAATGATTTGTAACTACAGTATCTATATGTTTTGTCTCTTCTGGAATCATTTGTTTTTATTTTCATTTTCATTTTATTTTATCTTATTAAATCACAGTACATGTACCTGCTTCAGCCTAAGGTTGTTCTTCTGCAGGTCCATGCTGTGATAAAAACATTACATTACACAAAACATAACAAGCATTACAAATATGTATATACGTCTACAAAATATACTTGAAAATAATAGCATAAGTACATAAATAGAACTATATAAACACAATAGGCATAAAACACTAACTTTAGACTGAAAGAAAAAAAGAAAGGAAGGAAAAAAAATATTTACATAAATAGTAATTCATACTCACATCCTTTTAATCATAATTACACAGATTAAACTAATATTCCCATCAAGAATGCATCTTAAACCCACCAAAAGACATATGTTGTAAACACTGGGGAGCTAATTCCAGTTCTTTTACTCTATATTTCTCATGTAATAATTGTACACAAATCAGGATATATAAGAAACATACATGTTCAGTAGTACTCGTGGCTGAAAATTGCAAATAAAATACTTAACAAATATAAGTACATGTACCTTGTATTGCTGTGTGGGTTCTTGTAATTATTTTAATATTTGCAGTTTGTCCTGATTCATAATCCAAAATGCACGTATGCTACAAAAGCACTTGTTGATTGGACTGTATATGACCTTTATGCAATCAGAATTATCTTTCAGACATGTTCAAGTGTTAGTAAGTTTATTGATATTTATGTACACCCCTGTAAGATATAGATGAATGGGACATCTTTCTTAGAATAATATGGTGAAATAAATTTATACGAGGTAAAAGACAAAATGAAACTATTTGTAAATTTATATCTGTAGCTTGCCCACTCATTGTTTGTTTCCTGGCATGTATCTTCGCATAAATGAGTAGATAGGCCTGCAGTACAACTTAGATAGATTGGGGGGGGGGGGGGAGACGCGGATATTTTTGGCCGCCAAAATATTTATTCACAGCCAAATTTGAAAAAAAACTAGGGGACAGGTGCCCCCACCCCACCCTCCTGTGGCACCACCCCTGCTACAGTGTACAGTGTGTTTATTTACTGCATAGGCCCCTACTGTATCATGTAGAGACTTTTTATTCAATTCAATTGCAATTTATTTCAAGATTTTTTATGCACCAGTTATGAAACCTGTTGCCTCTGAGATTCTAAACATGCCATAGAGTTAACACATGGTACATCTGGTTCCCGTAGCCAACAGGTTATGTGTACCGGGTAAGTGTAAGTGTGATTATATATATTGAGTGTGTGTTTCACGTATTTCTCATCTATTATTCTATTTATAGTTCACATTGGCTATTAATTCAAGGATTTCATTCAGAGGACATTTTACCACCATCATGTCAATGGTACATAGCAAGCACCAGTTAAGTCTGACTCACAGTCACAGTGCCATCCAATGCCACAAAGTAAGGAAGACATAAAACTTCTGAAATTGTGAAATACACACTGATGTTATGTACTGATTCACAGGTTTAGTTTCTGTTTGCAGTACACTGATTTTCTGATCATTTGAGCTCCATGCGAATTGCGTAAAATTTTTGAGCTATAAGTCAAAGCTTTCATTTATTGATCATCTACAGTTAAATCTGCCATAGCGGCTACCTCTCTATAGCAGCCACCCTGTCTATAATAGACACTAAATGATTCTCCTGGTGACAATTTGTGTCTTTAAAGCCACTGGCTTCTCCAAGCAGCATCACTGATCTCTCACAGGTCTTCATATACAGTAGCTCAACATTTTTCCTCCTTACTAACCTTGGCAGTGGAATTGAATTGTAGATTTTGTTGACAATAAAATCAAATACAGCAGCAATATTTTGTTGAAAGCTAATTAAGACAAGCCAATTTACCTACTTGAGTAATTTTTTGTAAGGCTTCTCAAATATATTTATTTTGTAACAATATGTCTTTATGTTTGTTTATTCTTTAGTGTCCGTTGTCTTGTTATTTGGGCATTGGGCATTGAAAAAATAATAACATGACTTTGTGAGCAAGTAAAGTCATGTTTGCTTAAGTTTTTTACTTGTCCCAGGCAAGAGGCAAGTACTTGAAGCTGTGTTAAGTCTTCTTCCAAACTTACCTCATGCAAAAAATGAGCATTTATGATTACTACTTTTTTCATTTTTGGTGGTATCTGGTATGAAAATCACAATGTACAAACTGTGCATGAACAGTACTGCAGTTGCAATACATAAGTATCGCTGTTAGATGTAAATAAATATTTCAGATAATGAAGTAGGAACAAACATTCATAAATTAACCAATATTGCTTCCTGAAATACAAACAAACATGATGAGATATGTTATCAGAAAATACGAGTCCACTATGTTAGACAGCTACCTGTACAGAGCAATGGGTATCTTTTCAATTACTGTATACACAACATACTGTATCTACAATAGAAAAACAAAGAACTGAACATGTATTATCTCAAGAACCAACTGCTTTTTTATCCCCAAATATGTATTTCAAAATCGTTATCACAGCTTTTAATTTAATATATTTCCTGATTCTGTATTGTTTGTCTCAGTTTCATAATGTTGTACTTGGTTACTTTACAATCACTCAACACAATGATCTCCCATTTTAGATTTGCTCATAATTTGGTTCACTGCTTAGGCATCATTTTACTTTCACTAAAGCATGATGCATACTCATCTCAAGTTGAAATAATATTTTCATTTTATTATGTAGAGCACTGCTCTTATGATATGCTATTATCTCATACATATACTGTATACGCCATTTATTCCGCGACCATATATTTTCGCGATTTTGCTTCAAGACGGGGAATTCGCGAGGGCATATTTTCGCGATTTCATTGTATTTGCATTTACTTTGCACAGAAATGTCAGGAAGTGAAAATTTTCGCATTCAGTAAGTCGCAAAATTCGCGAAAATAAAACCACCACGAAATATTCAGCGTATACAGTACTTAAAGCCAAGGTATACATGTACAGTAGCTTTGGTTAATGGTAAAAAAATCAAATTCTTTGCAGGTACCTTTTTTAAATACACCTATGTGATCTTATCAATGCCCTGAAAATTGCATGCTCTGAAACTCTCCCATTTTTGAGAAATAACTCAAAATGTAAAATGTCGGGAGGGGGGGGGGGGTGACATTTTCCATAGGTAATGAAAATACATGTTCATGTACCACTAGATGATCTCCTATACTTCAAACATTATAATTTGTCACTTCGAATAATTTTTAGTGGTTTGATGTTTCTGGGGTGACAATAGAAAACACTACACTTGCACTTTAACATTAAGTGAATCTCATTTTGTTTAGAATAAATCCACTATTCCCCAGAGGACAAACTTCCCCACAGTTTGTCCTCTGAGGACAGGTCCCCCAGAAGACCATTCCCCCAGAAGACAACCCCCAGAGGACAACTCACCTGAGGACAACTCTCCCAATGACAACTCCCCAAGGAACAATCCCCAGAAGACAACTCCCCAGAGGACAACTCCCCAAGGACAAATCCCCAGAAGACAACTCACCTGAGGATAACTCCCCAATGACAACTCCCCAGGACAAATCCACGCAAGACAACTCCCCTGAGGATAACTCCCCAAAGAGCGCAAGTTTTGCAGCAGTTTTGCAATTATTCCAACTTTAAAAACTTGAGTTTCCCTCATGAAAATTGTCCTTTGGGGGAAGTCATCCAGGTAGTTGTCCTCCAGGGGAGTTGCCTGGGGGGGGGGGGGGTAGTCCTCTGGGGAACTGTCCTCCGGCGGAATTGTCAGGTGGGAGTCATCTCATGGGGAGTTGTCCTTCAGGGGAGTTGTATATAACCACATCGGAGGAATTCTTTGAAAGCAAAAGAATTGATGCAGAATAAATTTGCTGTTCATCTCTGTATCATCGAAACGTAAGGAATGATTCTCAGGTATTTGTAATCAAGTATACCGTGGCATTGCCGTTACCCAGCACAGCCTGGTGGTTGTGCCGCTGACTGGATATCAGTAGGTTTCAGCTTCGAATCCTGTTGGTTCACTCTTTTTCTGAGTCATTAAAAAATATCAGGTCAAGCATTTGATCTTATTTATCATTAATTTGATAATACAGAGATGAACAGCAAATTCATTCTGCATCTAAATTCTCTCTGCAAACCTTTCATCCATTAATACAAAAGAATTGACTTTTATAATTCAAACTATTGCTAAAATATCTCAATTGCTCCATTGTTTAATTTTTGGCTGAATAAGCTACTACCAGTACATGATCTAAAATACCTCAAACTCTGCAGGTGTTTGGGAATTATAACAATATGGCTAATTTTATCACAAACCATTCAAATCACCAAATAGATTCTTTTCCAGAAGCAAATCGTGTTTACACTATTACAGCAATATATACATTACGCTCAATAACGGAAAAGAAGATAAAAAAATACTACCTGCCCACCAGCAGATTCTACATGTTATCTGCGTGTTACTACCTTGTTTTCAATTTTACGACACGCAAAGCAAATAATAAAGTTTGTTTGAGAGCTGTTCATATCATATTTTGTTAGATGAGAGAGAGATAGACCATTTCAGTAAAGGACAGGGTTGGGCTCTACTTAATTACCATCTTCATATTTCTGCAATGATTGCTTACTGTACGTGTAAGTGTATACTTGCTTCAATGCGTTGAGGAGCACACCTGCAGCCGTGAAGGCACTGAAATGAAAATAAACACCGCCTGGTATTAAAGGCGTCATTGAACAATGTTTCTAAGTTTGAAAATATGATTATCTGAGCTATGTGAATCAAATGCACCTCATTATTCCAAAGGTTCGTTATTTTGAACACACAAATTTAATGTACTGTTCATCTGTACCTTAGGGCTCATTAATCCAAAAACGAAATACAGTAGGGTTTATTAATCTGAACTGGGAGTTTTTGACCATGTGGAATAACGAAACATTGTAAAAATGAACCTCCGGCATAACAAACCATTGGAACAACAAACTGTGACCATGTGATTTTTCATACTACTAGTGTCTAAGCCCTAAAAAGAAAATGCAGAAAGTTACAGAATGATCAGTGCTTTTAAAATATGAAAATCAATGAGTGACCATTCCAGTTTTCTGTCACATGTAATAGAAGTTTTGTCCCAACTTTATTAATTCTTGTATCAATATCTATCCATACATATTTGAAAAAAACAGCATATAAGTGTCTTAAGTTTTGTGTTCTAGTGTGTTTATTTGTCTATTCAAACATTATTTTGCAGGTCATACATCAAAAGTTTTAGGGTGTTTTATTTGACAATGTTAAGCAGTGTCTTTAATAGTTGGGTTAGTTAAATGCTGGTAATTGGTGAACGCGTCTTGGAAAAGAAGCATGATATTCCGTATAACGGTGGCTGGAAGCACTTGACAGAAATGATGGTAGTCTACTTATCTTATCATGCTGAAATGGGTAGTAGTTGCTCAAAAAAAGGATCCTGCTTCATACAAACGTGCCAAAAAGGAAGTACACGTAACTCAAATTTGTAAAGATTAATTTGTCAATATGATATTATGTTTACTTAATTGTAATTGCACTCTGTGGGTGAGCCTACTCACTGAAATTTATGGTTTGATTACACAAATTATATCTTCAGTTATTTGTAATAAATGTACTTATTGTGTTACAACACAGTCACAATGTGTGGTGCATTGTGTAAAATTCAGGATGATAATGTACTCTGTGATATTAAATTACCCTCATAATTTTTTTCGTTCTAAGTTCCATTTCTTTTTAATAATCATCTAGCACAAATCAAAGCTGTATTAGTTATCATTATGTTTTAATTTATTCTTTCATTCTTTTATTTCTTTCTTTTTTCTTTATCCTTTCTCTCTATCTCTCATTTACTCCCCCCCCCCCCCAAAAAAAGAACAGTTGCTGCAAAGTGGAAGAAAACATATTGCTGGTCAAAGAAGCATCCAGAGATTTAATTTAATGTACAAATGTTTACGATCTTGAATGTAAGAGATCATTCTTCATGATATTGTTTGAAATAACATCTGCTGAAAATTGCCTTGAAAGTCTCAAATCCTCATCTTGACATTTCACGATCAGAATCCATGGGTTTTTTTTCTCAGTTTATTTTGTTTTTATGTCCACACAAAGTTCTGATCAAGCAATTATGTCCACATAAGATGCAGTAGATTTCAAGACAATTTTGATTCTATTTTAAAGCAACAAGGATACTACCTCGGCCATGAAACTTTCACAATTGACACCATTCTAAATCTCCACATTGTCTAACATATCATGTCTTTACCATCTGGGGTCTGCTTTCCATTGCATTATGCCTTTTCTTGGTACATTACATTATTGTATCCAATGAATGATTTAGAATCTGTTACAATCATCATATCAACAAGGACACACTACTAAAATCCAACAAACAGACACACACCTGTAAGTATTACTTAACAACTGCTTACTGCATTAAAAATATGTATGGTACATTTCTCAAGAAAGCCAAAATATATGATACCCAGGGTTGAATGTTGATGTGGAATATCACTTACACCTATTCAGCAATTGTTCATAAAAATGATAAAACTGTTCTGAAGATATTTTCAATTAAATCGATTAAATTGTTAGTCAATCAAATAAATAGCTGACTGGGGTCCAATTACATGTACTACTAGTAATTCCTTGTGGTTATTACTCAGAAACCAACAACTTTTGATATGCCCATCCAGAATTCTTGCCATTTTTTGCAGCCTTTATGAAATATTTTTATAATGCTGTGTATGATATTAACAAGATTTGATATTTAACCCATTGGCTACGGGAACCGGATGTGCCATGTGTGAACTCTATGAGATTTTCAGAATCTTGGAGGCAACGGGTTAATTAAATACAAACTTGAAAGAGTCAAACGAGTCTTCATCCAATGAGAGGGAACCAATACAAAGTTACCCTTTTCATATATTACACAGAAAAACCAACACCAAATTTACATTCTTCCCCAATAATTCATAGAAACACAATTTCATAAGAACTTGTCAAATTCAACTTGTATACCCACTTTGTTTGAAAGGATTTACATACCAATGTGGTAAAACATGGCTCCATAATAGACAAAGAAAGCCAGCAAGATGGGGTTAGCCTGGACAACCCCAAATTTGGTTTGGTCAACCAAAAAATATTGGTTATCAATGGGGGACAACCAATTGTTTGCCCCCTCAGAAGCATCCCCTACAATGTTTGATTGATGTTAGAAGTGCTTTTCTAAGAACTGAATTCCTTTTCTCTTCCTATTTCTCCTCTTCTGTGTCCACTTTTTACAGTTACTTTTTCTCATCTTTACTTTCTTCTTTCTGCCTTCTTTTTCTACAATTGTTCTTTTCCTCTTCGTCATCATCATCTTTTTCTTCTTCTTCTTCTTCTTCTTCTTCTTCTTCTTCTTCTTCTCCTCCTCCTTGCCCTTCTTCTTCTTCTCCTCCTCCTTATCTTTCTCCTCCTTCTTTTACATTAACAGTTTGGGGATGATGGACTTGTACAGAAGCCCAGTACATCTCCCACTGAGAAACAGTTTTCTTCATTTGTACAGGTAGAGTCATTTGTAGGCAATATAACTTAAGTTTGAGTGATAAGGTTAGCATGTTTTCAGGGGTTCTGTGGCAGCTACTCATCTCTGAAAATGCCATTTACTGGGCTTCTGTACAAGCCTGTCGTTCCCAAGGGGCTAAGTACACTTGGACTGGGGCAGGGACAAGTTTGAATGCGAAATGCACACATGATAATGATGTGGAGAATTCCTATCAGCCCAATGCAAGCTGGAGAGGGCAGTATAACAAGGAATCACTGTCTTAAATCCCATGTTGTATCACGGTGCAGGCTGTGCCACTAACATCTCTCTTCTTTCTTCACAACTTCAAACACAAAACACGCCGAGTGACTCACCCCTCACCAAACTCCAAACAACAAACATTCAGCCAAGTCAAGTCAAGTAGCCCAGGTTTTATTGCTCTCAACATGGACCTACAAGAAGGACTGCTATCAGTCTGTGGCTTATTGTGTCCCTTCACTAATAACTCCCCTAATATTTGACGAAGATGATAAGTTACTTGACAACTGTGGAGATTCGTGTACCATGGTGTGCAGCCCCCACATCTCACCTGAAAACTTTGTCCAGTTATTCTTTGCGATTGATTTTGTTGTTAGACTAAACAAACAAATCAAATGGGTGAGAAATATGCTAAAATGTCAACAGCTCTGTTGACCTGAGTGAAATAAGGAGCCTAAAATACACATTCAGAATGTGGAAAATAGCTAGTCTGCAGACCATACTGTATAATGTTGATTCATCATCTGATATCACTTCATCTTACTTGGCACACCCAAAATGAATTCATCACTGACAAAAAAAAATCAGAATTACATGTAACAGCAGTCAATAGTAATTAGCACCTATATGTACCACAGAGCATTAGGGAAAATTATAAAATGGTCACGTACGTCCTAATCGAATGATTGGTTGAGACCTATCATGTGACCAGTCTTTTATTTTACCTAATGGCAAAATTTGCCAATGACCAGTGATAATGACCGGTGATAATGACCGGTACTAATGACCGC
>JZLH01S0136701.1:0-15000 GCA_001188425.1 Eucidaris tribuloides
CTACAACGACCAAGGGTTTGCAGCCCATCTTCAAAAAAGGGCCCTCAAGACCGTGTCTTTAAGGATAGCAGGCGAGCGGGGTGCCATTTTCCCTTTGCCATCCGGTTTTCTGAGTAAGTTCTTGCACAGGATGTATACCCCGTACTCTAACATTTCCTTGTTAATTGTAACGTTTATCTAATTCTCAATGTCGGGTTCGTAAAAAACCACACACAACGTCGCTCATGCTTTATTGACATTTTATTGAAAAACGATTGCCCATTGCCATTGATAAACATGGTCACGCAGGGAGCACGAGAGGGTGGTGAGGTTTCCTTAGACTTTTTCAAAAGCCTGCGGAGGGTCCCCAGATAACCAACGAATATTTTAATTTATAAATCTACGTCATTATGGGATTCGAGAGGGCTGCTAGATTGGTTTACAGGATTATTGTGCGTTCAAAACGCGTAACAATATTGTTGTATGGTCAATAACATAAATATTCGCATGCTTAAGTTAGATCTGCCTGCGGTGGGTGCGCCGCAAGGCTCCCTTTTGGTCGCTCTTTTATTTCTTTATCAACATTAATGGAATCTCCAAACTGTTCAACACAAACTCCTTTATTTTCTTGCAGATTACTCTAATTTGTTCTTTTACATCGCGATCCGCAAAAACTCTTACTGATGAACGTAAAATAACGAATTATATCTTAGTGCAAAATTGGATTTATTGCGCAAGAGCAGAGAGTTGAGGCGCGCTTCAATATTAACCAACAACTCAGTATACTTGCATATTCAGTAATTCTTTAAAGCCCTTCCAAACCGAGATTAAATAAATGGTCTCTGATTAGAGCCGGTTGAATGCAACCAAATTTTTAGGACTTTATATTGATAATACCTTTCCTGGACGTCCCATATAAATATCTGTAGTAATGAGCTATTATCTAGAAACACAGGGTATATCCAACTAAATTAAAATACGTTTTCCTTCAAATATATTTATTGAAATTATACTCGCTTTGATACTTCCATATTTCAACTAAATGGTATTCCTGGCATTGGGCTAATTGGCTCAAAAACATTATTGTATAAACTTTTTTAGCATCAAAAACGAGCAAGTATAGGATTGTTATAATAGTATGTTATCTCCCGAATACCAATCGACCTAGTTTAATTACTAATAATATCATTGAAATTAACCGGACTTTATTAATACCCTATTCAATGTCGGAATTTTCATGTATCAGTTATAATATTAATGACTCCCGAATTTTTCAGATGCATGTTAAAAGAAATAGTTTCATTCACGTACTAGTCCAGACAAGACAGAGGACGCATAATCACGCGTCCACGGCGGTTGTGACTCGAACTGTATTCGCTAAAAAACAATTATGTGTCTCGTGGTGCCCAAAGTTTTGGAATGGACCTCACTTGGAAAAGATGAATTCAACAGTTCATCCATTGCCTGTTTTCAAAACGCAATATTGTAAACGGGCTGTTACTAACCGAAATACATTTTCACATAGCACATAATTTTGTAAATGGCAAGTTTTCCTCAGGTAGGTGTGGTTGAGCGGGAAGGAGCTGTCAAACTGAATTCTTCGGTATGACAGCACCGTGCAGCTGCCCTGTCCTCGAGAACGAAATACAAATTATTAACGATAACTTATTCTGAATATTCTCCGATTTTCCCCCCCCTTTCTCTGTTCTGAGGGCGGGGCAGCTGCGTTTGGATACTTCATTGCTCTATCACAGTAATGCAGTATGCGGATAACAGAATAATTTTCCTATCAATTTGTGTTTACTTTCGTTGACGCGCACACACACACACAAAAAAAATAAATCTTTCGATAATCCCCACCCAAAGTATTGACAAGTTTACAGTGCTATACTGCTATGTGGTAGTGGCGGTGGGAGTGGTGGCTATATTTGTCTGTTTTTGTTTGCTTTTTAATTATTATCATTTTTTTTAAGTAACTCTCTGTTTATTCTATCATTCCAATACTTTGATTCTTCTGTCTGCCATATTTGGCAATTATCGCACTATTTTGATCCTACTACTGTAGCAAGTTTTCTTTTATGTAGGTTTCCATCATATTTCTCATATGATTTCGCAGTTGCCTAATATCCGATATTGATTTATAACTGATAATTTGGTAAATTGTATCTAATATTACTATCGTCATTAGGTGTTATTTTTTATGTCCATGTATGCATGTTATATTGTTACAGGAACTGTACATTCTTTTGAGAATATGAAAATAAATTGAAATTGAAATGAAAATATAATATGCATATGGATGCACGTATCGCATTTTTTTCTTTTTACTTTTTTTAATTATGTAATACATAGAATTCGTTTTTGTATTTCTGTTAAAGTGCAGGGAGAAGAAAAAATGCCCCCCCCCCGTTATCAAAAAAGGCATGTACACTCAATCACAAAAATAAGCAAGTACACTATGTATACACGAATCAAAATACACACACACACACACACACACACTCGTCTTCGTATACAGTGCAATCGCCTATGCATCAAATTCAAGTATGGAATATATACATACGCAGGCGATAAACGTATATAGTGGTCCATAAACATTATGAGCTGCTAAAATACTGGGACACATGTCATGACAGTAGATAGCTTGTGTTTATATAGCATTGGATCTAGGTAAATTATATTGCACACTTTTAATTTAGGTTCTAAATAAGTTCCACAGTTGAACACACTTTGTTTGCTGCCTATACAAACTTGCAAGTCATGGTGGCGATTTACCCGCCAAAAACAACAAATTTGGCGGGTTTTTTCAATTCACTTGGCTGGCCAAAATATATAAATTGCCTGCCAAACGGCTTTTTGGCGGTTTTCATGCATACCTGAAAAAAAAATCATTATTTCAGTTTTTGGCCGCACCAGACATGCCAGAGGTTTCACATGTGTTATAAATTGATCACAACGTCATTTCTAACCATACCTCGGGTAGGCTACCGATAAAAGGCATCAAATACGAACTTGGCGTTTTTTCACCGATTTTATCGGGTAATTTGGCCGATTAGAAATCAGAAAAAAAGTGGCAACCCTGACAAAATGGTTAATGAAGAAAATGACTTTGGCGTAAATTGTGCGAATGAGATTATCCATTTTACAGACATATCACATTTTGACGGTAGTATATCGGCATGATTAAAGATGAAAATCTATAAACAATTCAAATTCAAGGTGTTGTCAGAATTATACTCTGATTTTTTTTATTAAACGATGAACACAATTTAGATATAGCTAAAACTGTTACTCCATATGATATTTCAATAAAATAAATGGTGGTGATATTATAGTATAATATTGTGTCCATAATGTATCTTTTGGTAATTTTTCTTGGGAAAACATCCCAATACCTCTCGACATTATTTAAAGATACAATTAATACGAGTTTCCTCCCGTTTAAAGTTTCAGAAATGCTTACAACAAGGATAGAAAATGATTCTATTTTCTCAATTACTTTACCCTTGATCATGATCGTATTGTTGGTGACTCTCTGTGGTCTTATAGTTTGAATACAATGTAGTGTGTGCGTGTATTTTTTTTTTCAAAATCGAGAATTTCATTATTACATTGAAATCAATAATCCCGTATGCCTGGTTCAATGTCAACTGAAGCGATGAGTGCAGGTGGGGCCTTATGAGACAGAGCTAATGTTGTGTCATTACCAAACAACGAAAATTTAATTAAATTTGGGTAATTAACAAAATAATCTTTATAAAGCAGAAACAGGAGAAGCTCAACACTGAACCTTTCAGAACACGTCGAGATGTTGTTGTTACGTAAGTTTACAGGACATCCTCCATACTGTTTTCTTTCACTTAATTAATTAGCTTTCAAAGGAGAATTCAACGACAATCCCCGGATACCATAACAAGGTAATTTACTAAGCGGAATCTACTGTACAGTGGCGACCGAAAGTATCGTCACGTTCCAAACGCGTTTACTGAATCGCGTTTCTTGACACGATGTTCAAACGCGACGGAACGCAAAGCCAGCGTAGTAAATGCGTGGATGGCGTTTGATATTGAAACGAATTCATTTCAGAAAACGCGTTTGTAGCCGTTCGGAATGCGACGATACGTTCGGTTGCCTCTACTAATTGTATATCAAATGTCTTGGATTGAATACACCCAAAACACTGCCTCTGATCTATGTTGTCCATAATTGTCAAATTGCAGAAGTACATCTGTCCTTAGTTAAAAACTGATGTTCTCTCTCAACCTGCCAGAGAAATTTCAGCTCTATGGGTATCACGTGTATTGTGTGGTGTATACTTTCACCGTCGGCACTGAAAGAGTTAAAGGCAAGGTTCACCCTGACATCAAGCTGGTTTTAATAAAAGCAAAACAATGAGACAAACATATTAATGAAAGTTTGGCGAAAATCCACAAAAGAATCACGGAGTTATGAGGTTTCAAAGTTTTAAATTTGTGACGTCACATGCGAGCAGCTCCCAATACGCCATGTAATATAAATTCCATAAATTGTCATTTTTTAATAGTTCATGATAGCTGAATGAGTTTTTTTTTAAAGAAGCATGCATGAAATAATGTTTTTGATAATATATTGAATGCACAGGTAAAATCATTTTCAAATTTCTGAGAAAACGGCACTTTTATCAGTCAGGGAAACTCCCGCTTTTGCGGGACTGGCCGAAATCTCTGAAAAGCAAGATCGTAGGCAGTTCACGAGGCATCTCACGGTTCACTAGTTTTCAGCCTCGCAGTAGAAAGTGAATGGCAATGCTTCCTCCGGCGGGTACATGCGTCTCTTAAAAAAATCATATAAAAAATGCCACCGGTTCTTTTTCATTTTAAATTGATGTAGTGAAAGGCAAGACATTGAAGGGTAAACTGGTGAAGTATAAAAAAATTACAACCAGTGGAAATTAATCGAAAACGTAATTGTTTAAAACCTTTATTTTAAAATTGACGGAGATAGCTTTATTCCAGCCGTTGACGTCATACAGTATTGCATGTACATACGCGCGCGTGTATACTGTGTACATTCACGCACGCGTACACAGTACAATCGTACTCGTACATGGTCATAGAACAACTGAAAGTGTTACACTTTTTGTTTTATTACCGAGTCGGAATCCCTATTCAACGGTATTTATTTCCGAGGATATAATCCTTCATTTAACAATTGAAAACTGCTGTGGCCAAATGATAAACAGAGACAGGAATTCGGGCAAAACTTACCGTCAAACCTGGATATGATGTTGTGTGATACTTGAGCAGGGAACATGTGGTTGATGAAATAAGTCCTAATGCACTGATCCCCCCACTAGTAGGGGAGATGTCCTAATAGTACATGTACTGTGTGACTGGTACTAGACATTACATAATACGATCCGTGTATCTGCACGGCAGGGACAGAGACATCTCTGTGTGGCAACGCGAGTTTCAGAGTACATCTGTGAGTGCCCTCTAATTTGGGTGTGCCTATTCGGGACCACTGAGAGTCTTATATGTTTTACCATTTAAAAGCACAACCTCGCGCCTTGAAAGAGAATACGTGGTAACGGCTTGTCTGCTCTGTAACGCTCCGTTGGATCCATGGTTGGACACAGCAGACCCGGGAATGCGGGATCATATCGGTCTCGAGAAAGTGGGAGTTTCCCTGATTGTTTATAGAAATTATATCACATGACATATGGGGAGCTGCTCGCATATGACGTCACAAATTTAAAAGGTAAAAATTCCATAACTCTGTTATTCTTTGGTAGATTTTCGCCAAACTTTCATTGATATGTTTCTCTCATTGTTCTGCTTTTAATAAAACCAAATTGATGTCAGGGTGAACCTTGCCTTTAAGAAAGTCGTTAGTTTCTCTTGACCTTTTTCAGAAGCTTATGGTTGAAAAGATGGCAATAGCTCTATGATTTGCCATATTTTCACTCAAATAGGCCTGACCGTTTCGCACGATGGATTTTGCGATCTTTGACAACTTAATTATAGGCCTACACTTTTACGTGAAAGCCACAAGCTAACCATCACCACAGTAAAAAAAAAAAAGTAATAATAATAAGCTACATAGTCGTCCATGCACTAGGGGTGTCTTTGATAAGGTCTAAAATTGAACCCCTGAAAAATGTCAATTTCAAAATGAAGATTCAGTGCTTTTAAAAAAAGTGAAAATCTGCAAGCCCTCAAGTTAACCGGATTCCCATATATACTTACTGCGTGTAGATCTAGGCTATTTTATCCTCCACCGGAGTGGAAATTGTTTATTCATGCATATCTTGCCAGTGGCAGCATAACTTTCCAAACTTTTGTATTCCATTGTGTTTATTTGTCCATTTAAACACTACTATGTAGCTCAGATATCCAAGTTTGACAATTTCTTTTAATTGAAGCTCCACGATGTTAGCCTCTTACCTTAACCCTAAAAAACCCAAGGGCACACAATGTGCCCCCCCCCCCACACCAAATTTTTCTTCGCCACTTCCACAATTTTTGACAAAATTTGATTAAACTTGGTGACTTTTCCTAAAATATTATGGCGAACATTTTGGTGTATAGTTTAGGGTTACCCGTGAAATCGTGTTGCCATGGCAACCACATTTTGAAGGTCATGTGTGTCATTTTAAATGTTTTATTCTTTTTCACTGCACAGAAGAGTTACTGCCACTTGTTTTTCATATCTATTGGCTCAAATATGGCATATTCAATGCATTTCTTTTGTTTTTCCTTATTTTTGAAAGGTAAAATGGCGCCAAAACAATAAAAACAATTAAAAAATGAAAATTCATTTTTTTCTTGTTATTTTTCTTTATTTGCAGTTTTTAATTATTAGACTATACAAGATTTGATGTATCAAAGTGTAATTCCATCAAAAAGGTGTACTAGAATGATAAAACATTGCATTTATTCATATTATTTTAACTCTTAAGTGCGACCAATAGTGCATAGTAATTTGTTCATATACGCATTACATTCCCACTGTATGTATTTTAACACAAAATATGTACCCAAAACCCTTCAAAATTTACTCAAAATACTTATTTTCTTTCCAAGAATATAAGATCTTGTATAATTATCGACAAATTAATTACTTGTGATTGTATACATGGGATATTAAAGACGAAAACTTAGAAATATTCAACAAAATCACATTTGTCTAGATTATGTATTTCATTATATTACGGTAAATAGCTCTCCCGTGTGGTAACCTTGACAAATTTTGATGGTTGCGTTTTGTATAGTTTGAGTTGGTTTGCATGTGTGCCAAATTTGAGATTGATTGGTTAAAAAAAATAAAGATTTTAGAGAAAGGGGGGCACAATGTGCGCCCCCCCCCCCCTTGAGCCACGCAGAGCCAAAAATAGCTTGGGCTTTCAGGGTTAACGGATCAGAGCTCATATGTTACCTCTTAGATTGGGTTACCGGATAATTGTTCAATGTATATCAAGGCAGGAACAAAATTTAATGAATTTTAAGACAATATGGATTTTGGTTGGTATAGAATATACAAAGTTCTGAGGAAGCATACTCATCGACTGCACAGCAGATACATTACATTTTTTTCAACAAATTACTTTTATAATTTCCTTCTGTCTGGTTTCTGTCAATTCTGGAACAAATTCATAGTCATGATATCAACAAACAAAGTTGTCAGCTTTATGTAATTACAACCTCCCAAGGTTTGCGTTGCACGACATAAAGAAAGAACAATTCGTTCAAATTTGCTAATATTGTAAAAAGCACCATTTTAGCCTTATGTTTAAAACTCATCACAACGTTGACAGGGCTAAGAAGGCGTGTTGACCTTGAAACATTCGTCATTCACCATTTCTGATGAAATTCTGATTATTGTTTTTTTATTAAAGTTATTCATGTACCTATTGACTATTGTATGAGAAAGTCACTCAAATTAAGTTGTGAAAGGGGCTTCTATTGCTTGGGATTACATGTAACACTTTATCGAATTTTTGTGGTTTATGTGCTGTAAATTGCTTATTCCGTTTTCTCATTACAGATGACATGTTTTCCGCGCACACACCCAAACAAAAGAGTTATCACACGATCTTCAATTTATTCAAAATTCTCCATTGATTTTAGGATGTTTCCACAATATGTTTTTTTTTCATTAACGACATTGATTTCCACCAGTCGAATTTTCATCAACAGTGTGCGTTTGTGTGTGCTAACCTTGTATACATTTGCCAGTCACCATATCTAATGAAATTCTGGTTTTGTGTTTATTAAAGTTATTCATGGAACCTATTGACTATTGTATGAAAAATGTCACTCAAATGGAATTGTGAAAGAGCAATGTATTGCTCGGGAATAACACTTTAAATGATTATCGATGGGATGCGAAGTACACTGCTCATTGTGTTGTACGATTTCAAAATACCTCTTTTTTCCGGGCACAAACACGCAAATAAAAGAATACCGGCACGATCTCTATTTTATTCAGAAACTAAGTCTTTCATTAATAATTTTAGAAATTTACTACATTCTTTTTTCGTTGTTTTTTGTGTTGTAGCGATAATGATAAACATAATATCAATAATAATTATAACTAGAAGAAGAAGAAGAAGAAGAAGAAGAAGAAGAAGAAGAAGAAGAAGAAGAAGAAGAATGTTTATTTACTCAGAGTAGCCACTTCAGTTCAAATAGACTGTTCTCCTAGCGGGCCCTGCATAACATAAATGTTAGTAATACCCTTCTATATTCTAGAAATCTGAGCGCGTGGTTACAAAGCAGAAGGTACGATTTTCAAAAAATCTTTGGTATGACCAGGCCAGAACTCGAACCTGCGACCGTTCGGACGTGAGGCGGACGCTCTAACCACTAGGCCATCAATGAGGCGGAAACAAAATTCAAGACCATATGGATTTTCGTAAGTACAAAATTTGCAAAGGTATGCGGAATTATACACATCGACTACACACCAGATACATCACATCTATTTAACAAATTATTCCCAACTGTGCTGTGTCTACGAAATCTGGAACAAATTGAAGGTCGACAAGCTAAGTAGTCAGCTTTATGTTATTACAATCGTACCAAGTTCTGAGTTGCACGACATAAAAAGGATAATTCGTTCAAATGTGTTAATATTGTTTGGACGAATTGTGTACGAATACCAATTTAGCCTACGTCTATAACTCATCACAGCGTTGTGAAGGTTACGGTGTAAGAGGCATGTTAACGTTAATACATACATTATACTCCAGTCAATAGTTCTGCTGAAATTCTGATATTTTTTAAATTAAAGTTATTTATGTACGTATTGACTATTGTATGAGGAATGTCACTCAAACTTATTTGTGAAAGGGTAATCTAATGTATTGCTTGGGAATAACACTTGAATAGATTGATCATTGTTGATAGGATTTATGTAATACATAATGGATATTCATGGTCACATTCATTCATTATTATCTTGCCAGAGGCAGCATAACATTCCAAACTTTTGTATTCCAGCGTGTTTATTTGTCCTTTCAATCACTACTTTGTAGCTCAGCTATCACAGTTTGACATTTTTGTTTTAATTGAAGCTCCACCATGTTAGCCTGTGTCTTTAATGACATTGATTTCCACCGGCCGAATTTTCGTCAACGTGTGTATATGTGTGTGCGTATGTGCGTATGTGCGTGTGTGCGTGTGTGCGGATGTGGGTTTGTGTGTGTCTGTGTATGTATGTGTGTGTATGTGTATGTGTATGTGCGTGTGTGCGTGTGTGCGGATGTGGGTTTGTGTGTGTCTGTGTATGTATGTGTGTGTATGTGTATGTGTATGTGTATGTGTATATGTATGTGTATGTGTATGTGTATGTGTATGTATATGCGTGTATGACTGCGTGTGTGTGTGTGTGTGTGTGTGTGTGTGGTGTGTGTGTGTGTGTGTGTGTGTGTGTGTGTGTGTGTGTGTGTGTGTGTGTGTGTGTGTGTGTGTGTGTGTGTGTGTGTGTGTGTGTGTGTGTGTGTGTGTGTGTGTGTGTGTGTGTGTGTGTGTGTGTGTGTGTGTGTGTGTGTGTGTGTGTGAGCGCGTGTGTGTGCATGTGCGATATTACATTGCAAAACGAGATATATATTTTCGCGACAAATTAAAAATTTAGTACAGCACAATATTATTTGTTCTCGTGATTTTGAAGGTGATTACAAAAAAATCGAAAATAAATGTTTTCTTCTTTTTTTCATTTTCACGCTTAATATTTAGGGAAATTTTCTTTATTTCTTACACTTATATTGCACTTTTTCTTTTTCATTTTCCAGGCTTCATTTGTCGTATTGCTTCAAGTTACGCTTTGCTTTACTATGGATCAGAAACTATTTAACCACCTTATCTTAGTTGTGTAGAGGTGACTTCAAAATCTACTAACAGTGCTTTTAATAGTTCCAATTACATTTTCATAAATTTCACTGGGTGATTTATGTCCTGTAAACAAATTTTACAACGCTGATGTGTATTAATGAACAAAATACTTAAATGTTTTATATGAATCCATTTTTTATGATTGTATTTTCACATGATTTCTTAATTACCGTGATGCCATTTCGAGTAAAGTTTACGTTTTGCACCCTTGCCCCCTCCCCTCCCCCGGCCTTTTTAGTTATGTTTTCAATTTTAATGTCTCTGCAACTCATTTCACAATATATACACAGCAACATAAATCACATTTTTTCAAGAATATACAAATAATTAATAATATTAAATTTTCCCATTTTTTTTACAAGTGATATATACATTAATTAATTATATGCGAGGGGGTATCAAAAAGTTTTAAACATCACCCAAAAGGGAAGGAGCTATATCGATGAAATTTTGTCAGAATAGTCACTCGTCCTCATGTACATTATGGTGCAAAAATGGTCTCATAAGTGTTTTTACTTGCTTAACAGGTGGCGATAGATGTCAGCAACCCACCGTGCTGACAATATGTGGCTATGAAATCTTGCCACCCGCCCTACTCTCCTGATCTCGCTCCAGGTGATTTCTTCTTGTTCCCACAGATGAAAACTCCACTGCGGGGTAGGCGATTTGATGACACTGATGAAGTCATTGAAGAGGTGGAACAGTGGTTTTCAACGCAATCTGAGGACTTCTACAATGGTGGCATACGCAATGTCAGGCAACGGTGGGAGAAATGTGTGACTCTGGACGGTGACTATATGGAGAAGTCTTCTGGACTCTGAGATCTTCGGAATCTGAAGATCTCTACGATGGCGGTCTCTGGACAGTCAGTCTAAAGTGGGAGAAATGTGTGACTTTGTACAGTGACTATGTCAAGATGCCTTAAAGATTTTGTCATTCATTTGCACGTCAAAAAACATCTAAATGAATGAAATCAGCTGAAATCATATCCAATGTGAAGATTAGTATAAATAAACACCTCTCATAGAGACTTGGGGTAAAATATTGAGTTTTGGTGAAAATCTGGACGGTTATACTTCATCCTTTTTCCAAATTACTTCGACGTCTTTTCAAAAAATCCTTGACGTCAACGTGCACGGACCGTTCCAAAATTGTCCGATCAGCCGTTAGCCGAAGGTCGCGCGGAGGTTAGCCGTTTAACCAATCAGTGCGCTCCGCTGGTCTTGCGACGGTACACATAACCGCGATTCGCAATTTGAGCAAAATTTAAACTCACGGAAACATTCTGGTAACATGTCGTTATTAGTTTGTCTTATAAAACAACAAATTCACGATGTATGGATCTCAAACTTTCAACACACCATTCGTAAGTACTAAACTACCGTTTGGTATTGATAATGAAAGGAAGTAATGGACTTGCATATCCCTGACACAATCTTTAAGGATCACATAATGAAATTACGTTCCTAGCTCTATCCCTTTTGGGTGATGTTTAAAACTTTTTGATACCCCCTCGTACAGTGAACATTCGTTGGATTAAATTTACATTGTAAGTTTTGTGAATAATGTGATACTTTTTTTAACTCTTTATACGGTGAATTTATTTTGAGGGGATATTAATGAAAATTGTTCTTTTCACATTTTCTTTGAATTTCGCTTTCCTTTTTGTGGTCCTGAAATAGTATTTTTTTAAAATAAATGTTACGTACGCAAACTAGCTTTTTAAAGTTTATCCTGTGCAAAAGCGAAGAAAAAACATAATTATTACTATTGTTCAATTTAATTGTACGAATGTGCACAAATGACTCTTTTACCGTGCAAAGGGTTAACATGTTAAAGGCAAGGCATCTCTTTTGCATGCCTAAAAATTAACATTGTGTAAAACTGCAAATACAGTGGCATTTAGAAGAAAATGCCATCTGGGAACCTTAAGCAAAATGTAGGAGCTCTGATTTGATTTTTTTTTCTCGCGAGAAAACAATTCCTACCATAGAAGGTACACTAGATGGCTGTTGTTTTTCTGTCGCATTTTTCAAATTCTAGGTAATTACTGACCCCCAGATTTCACAGACATGCCTTTCATCAATAGCCTAAGGGCGTGTGTTATCTTTTCCTGGTCTGCGGGGATGTTTGCAAATGAGATCCACTGCCTTTAAAGGGGATTGTTGCAAGGATATGTATTTCTTCAAAAGGTATAGTGAAGTACATAGACTCCGCGCATACCTTTTTAATTTTAATTTAAACATAATGAAGCGGAAGAATACCGTATATACGATAGTGATTTGCAAAATCTTGACTTGACATCCATCCATCTCATTATAGCAATCTGCCAACAATTCGCGTGCATGCCCATGACTATATTCGAGTAATTTATGGCATTCAGTGTGGATTTGCTCAAATAAGGAAATTAAAATGTCGGACTCATACGCTGATTTAAAGGGTGTAGTCCGGCGTTTCTTTCATGTCATTGAGGGGTGTCGGAGAATGTGACTGACACCGACATTCAACACTTACAAGGGAAATCTTAAAGTTCCAATAAAAATCGTTGGAAAATGTCAAAATAATCGACTGTTTAAACATTTGTTGCTTTGTTGTCTGTATTAAAGAGTAACCATTCACAAAATTTATTTTGCAGTCGGCAAATTTGTAATGTGTGTGGGTTTGTACATGTGGATGTGTGTGTGTGTGTGTGTGTGTGTGTGTGTGTGTGTGTGTGTGTGTGTGTGTGTGTGTGTGTGTGTGTGTGTGTGTGTGTGTGTGTGTGTGTGTGTGTGTGTTGTGTGTGTGTATGTTGTGTGTGTGTGTGTGTGTGTGTGCGTGGGTGTGTATTTTGTATTTGTTAATTATTTTGTCTTAATGTCATTTTATTATACTTACCAGTTCCTCACACGCAATTACACTTAAAAATAAACATAAATGGCTAGACGTTATTAAGAACCTTTTTATAGTAAAAAAAAAAAGTGTAATAGGCCTATATATCAATGTTTTAGTATCGGTCTTAGAGTTTTATTTAACTGCTATCATAGGCGTATAGTCATAGAGGTGATGGGGCAGTATACCACCCCCTACAACCCCCCCCGACCCCACACAGACACACACAGACACACATGTACACACACACACACACACACACACACACACACACACACACACACACACACACACACACACACACACACACACACATACACAAAGAGCGTGGAAAGGAGAAATATACCTCAGAGATATTTTTTTTTTCTTTTGTCTATTTCGGAAGGGGATCTTCATTTTTTGCCGTTTAAGGCAACTTCCCCAACTCCGCCCTATATCCTCCCTCTCAAAATCCCCCCTACAAGAAAAATCTAGTCCACGCCATTGTTTAAATTTCCCGTTGCAACGACGTTCGTAATTATTACTTTTCATCCATGCAGTAAAAAAGAAATTGATTAAAATAATGATTCCTAATGGATTGATGTAATATCGCTCTAAGCATGGTGTAAAGGACTGCTTTATCATGAGATGGATATTATTTCTGTGCTATGCACAAAAAATCACGCTTTTCCCTGCGGTCCACAAACCAATAACCAATCAATAGTAATCAAAGTTGTGGAAATTTAACTTAATAAATCCAGTTTGATTTCATTTCCCCTTGCGGTGAAAAATGTACGATTTTGGGTCATGGGCATTGTTGCAAAACCCGGTTAAACATCCGGCTGTATTTTGTTTTCTTGAAAACAAAGGTTCGTATTTCTGTACCCCTTTCAAAATCATTAATAAATTAATCAAGATCATTTTCCTTTTTTCAAAAATGTCAGAAAATTGCATTTTTTTGATAGTTGAGAGAATACATAAGATGAAATTGTGATAATGACATGTCTAACATCTTTGCGATAAGCGCACATTATAAATATTACTTATAATCATGTGAAATTCGTATACCATATTACTTCCGTAGTTGAAAAAGCCTTTGTTTAATTAATATAGATGAAGGGAGTGAACACATTGTTTCCATGGTAACAGCATAACAATGACCTATACGTTCAAGAAAACTTGGGTACAGTTTGCAGTTTAAAAAAGCGTATTAATCATTCACAAAAATACAGCATCGTCACATCAAAATGACTCGTATGCATTATTATGCCCATGAGTGACCATTTTAATTTTCATTAATTTCGAAAATGGAAGTTTTTATGAACGTGCAATTTTCAAGTAAGGCATCACTGGTACATGAAGTCCTATCTTAGGAAAATGTAATTTTCCACCATACATGCACATTTACCGTAATGTTAATCATGATCCTTTTAACTCATTGTCTATTCTATTATAGTTCTTTTGCTATTAACGTAGAATGTATTCTAAATCGACTACAACAATGTGAGAAATGTTCATGAATTTAAGCCCATTGACAGTTCTGGCATGACTTCTATAAGAACAAAATGTGTTCCATTCTTTTCATTGAATGTCATTTCAGATGGTCTAATTAGATTTATTTCTCATGTTCATAAAGCATGTGCATGACTTAAACCTATATGAGTGAAATATAAAGGCAATTTTTAGTTTTGGTAAACAGTAAAGGTTCACCTTTACTAGCTTGATGAAATAGCGTTTTCAACTGATGCTCCTAACCCTAAAATACGCGAATATCTCATCAGAAATCAGCATTCCTTCA
>JZLH01S0136703.1:5993-19518 GCA_001188425.1 Eucidaris tribuloides
GCTCGTCTGGAAATGATATGAAGTTTGCGGCAGGCTGATTGGTCTATTTTTCCTATTATATGATATTCGTAATGATTTAATTAATATCAACTGCATTCTTCCATGGTGGAAAGAGGTAAAGTCTCCGTCTGACTGAATGTCAAAAGTGCAAATCGCCGACCGACTCGGAACACTGAC
This sequence comes from Eucidaris tribuloides, assembly GCA_001188425.1. NCBI lineage: Eukaryota > Metazoa > Echinodermata > Echinoidea > Cidaroida > Cidaridae > Eucidaris > Eucidaris tribuloides. The sequence continues at coordinate 6,171 of JZLH01S0136703.1, forward strand.
CTCCAAGATAGCGCAATGAATACAGCCGTAGTACACCTTGGAGTCGGCTTCCCCCTTTTCAGCGTTTTCCTCCTAAACAATGAATTTCGTAGAACATGTAGAACATTAAGTTGGAAATAATGAGACGTAAATTGCAAACGATGAAGTATTAGGCCTATCTTTTATTTTCATAAGGGAGAATAACACACAAGTTCAGGGTTGTCTTTCCAGCCAATACGCATAGAGCTACGTACCCGGAAGTTGCCCGCAAGTCCACAAACCCGTCTCTTACGTCACAGCTAAAGGCCGTTTTCGGACAGCAAACGAGCAAATTAGATCCCGAGGTTGGGGTGATGTTTTCACCCTAATTTTGCTTTTATGGAAGGGTTATATTGCTTGAATGACATTCAAGTTCATTGTACGGCTTATAAGCTCTCCGTAGATATGTATATCATCATATTTATGGTTCTTCTATAAATGTATCCTTTAAGCAAGTGAAGGTCTTTCAGTGGACATCATATTGGGTCCTAAACTATTTTGATGTTGTAGCTATGAGTCTCCAAACATGCTTCAAAAAACTTGATCTTGACACTTAAGGCCATTTTTGGTGACCTCCTGTGCACTAGCCGAAGGTTAAATCTGAGTGATAATACATATTCCGTGTTAAAGGCATGAAGTTCTTTCTATTTCCAGACAATGAATACTCCAGCTTGTCTACTCTGCCTACAGCATCTCATCAAAAATTGCTAAATTTGGTAAAGACCAATTGTTTGAGTGTGCATTGTTTACTAGGTGTAGCCATATCTTAGCAACCGTATGACCTTGGGGCAAAATATTTCAGAATTTTCCGTCAGACACGTGGGGGAACATTTGGTGTGAGTTTTAACCAAATTGAAGGGGGTCGGGTGACAAATTGTCTGAAAATTGGTTGATTTGACGTGGATTGACACATGTACTAAAAATACCACAAAGGATCTCTACACCAAGAATAAGCTCATTTGGAGCTTTCATTAATGAGTTAGAGCAAAAAGTATGATTTCACAGATTAATTACACATAAATTTGCATAATTAACTAAAAACAATTTTCAAGAAAAAATAACTATACTATTTTGTAGATTATGTCGCCGGCAACATGCGTGCGAATTTTCCTCACGATCGCGCGGTCGACGGCCGAGATCTGAAGGGGGGCCTCAAAGGCCCAAAATACCCCGGCAGAGATAGGGTTAAGCCATGAAAGCCAATAAAACTGCATATAGTCTTCATAATTGAATGTTCAGGTCCATGTTTGTTTGTGATTGTGCATGCTAGTGTGAAGATATGTAGATATGTCTGCTAAAACATCACAAACTGCTACTATTGTTAGTTTATAACAGATTTTCTTTGTCCTGTGAGTGTATCAACTGTGGGTTGGGTGTGGTTTTCAAATAAAGCATAGTCATATATTGATAAGACAAGTACACAGAGTTCACAAATGAGAATGAGGAGAGCTCCAGTAATTTATGTGAATATAAGTGTATGCGTGTGTTGTATGGAGAGTTAAGGGGTCATAACATGAGATTAAACAATAAGAATCAACGCAAACAAGGAAACCTTCAGTAAAGAACATGAAATGACATATTTTCTGTTGAGATTGTGCTTGATCCTGCCTTGCCATAAAAATGTCTGGCCTCGTCCGGCCTCGGTCCCAAAAATCTGGCCTCAGTCCGGCCTCGGGCCTCTCCGGCCTTGGCCTTGTCCTTGTCCTTGGAGAAAAATCCTTGGCCTTGTCCTCGGCCTCGGCCTTTTGTAGACCCCCGGCCTTGGCCTCGTCCTCGACCTTGGGGGGAAATCCTTGGCCTCGTCCTTGACCTCGGGTGAGCCGGCCTCGGATACAACACTGGAATAAACCAACGTAGAATCTATAATGTAATCTTTTTTTTCTTCTTATCAATTTGGAAATAATTATTATAATTATCATCGTAGATTTGGGAATAATGGGATTATTTTGCCCAGGGGGCCAGTATCATTACAACTAAATACAAGCATCCCGCTGCTGCAGGCAGCGGGATGCAACTGTACCCATTTGCTTTCGTGGGTTGCGACACCCGTCCGAAGTACGAGGTGCGACTGTTTGCGGGGCTTCTTATTACAACGATAAAATTATTGAAACTGTCCACCCACAGACACTTCAATGTCTATATAGTTGCAGCGCATTACTAAAACTTAGAAAAAATATGTAGAACTCACAAAATTCCGAGATTTTCTTCCGCCTTCAGTCTTCACGGAATTGCACGGAGATGGTTTTTTGCGTGCTGTGTCTATGTGGAGTCGCTCGCAGTGATGTAATCGCAAACTACCGGAAGGTAATCGAAAAGTTCTTGTCAAAAGACGCAATTCCATTTCGATCCGATCGAGCAAGTGCGAGCGGGCGAACAGCACGCCATGAAAGGACGTGCGCTCGTAGTTGCTCGATCGGATCGAAATGGGATCGCGTCTTTTGACAAGAACTTTTCGATTACCTTCCGGTAGTTTGCGATTACATCACTGCGAGCGACTCCACATAGACACAGCACGCAAAAAACCATCTCCGTGCAATTCCGTGAAGACTGAAGGCGGAAGAAAATCTCGGATTTGGGTGAGTTCTACATATTTTTTCTAAGTTTTAGTAATGCGCTGCAACTGTATAGACATTGAAGTGTCTGTGGGTGGACAGTTTATATAATTCTATCGTTGTAATAAGAAGCCCCGCAAACAGTCGCACCTCGGACCCCACGAGACTGCGAAGGTATAGGCCAGACGCTGTGCTACGCACGGCGTCTGGACAGGCTACATTACAACATGTACACCATGCACGTGTGAAAAAATGCATAAAAAGGGTTGTTTTTCACGTTTGGACGATGTACACGCGTACATTGAAAAGGGTATCAAAATCGCCAACATCAGGAAAAAAGGGTATACTTTTAACAGAAAGTTTACTTCAAAAGGGACCTACCTTTTCAAACTTTAGGGTATTCTGACTCTGAGATCGACTTTCAATTAGTTGTTTAGGGTCCATTTTGAAAGTCCATACACGCCCATGGTGTACACCTTGTAATGACACTGCCCCCCGGGTTATTTTGTCAGGAAGTTCAAGATGCCTGTAAGAGAAATAAAAACATCAACAAGATTTAAATAAAGAGTTCGGGATTTGCATGTCAGAAAACGAAGAAAAAGAAATCTTTAAACCTTGAGCCGTAAAAATGGTTCAGCTATCACTATCAGTCTTTGTCTAGATTTCATTAAAAAAATGGAGTGACAACCCACCTCTGGCTTGCAACCTGAAAACCACAGAAAGGCATGAGGGACACACCCACACCCACAAGGCCTTGTCTTAAGGCTAGGATGCCCCAGACTTGAATGTTCCTTTTTGTTCCAAATGGGTTACCTCATCCATGATGTCTTTACATACATGTATTTCTACTGCTGTCAGCATGTGAGTTTGGAATGCTCCACTTCCTTTGTATACGCCCGGCTACGGGACGTATTATGGTATCACGCTCGGTGTCCGTCCGTCCGTTAACTTTTCCGTGTAAACGCCATAACTTCAGTTTAACTTAACATAGCCTCATATAATTTGGTGTGTATGATACTAGCATGGATCCCAGGAAGCCTGTTGATTTTGAGGTGGAAAGGTCAAGGTCACAGTGACATGTTTTCATCTTACCCTTGTGAAGTCCTTGTAAACACGATAACTTAAGTTTAACTTAACCTAGCCTCATATAATTTGGTGTATATGATACTAGCATGGATCCCAGGAAGCCTATTGATTTTGAGGTGGAAAGGTCAAGGTCACAGTCACATGTTTTCATCTTCTTACCCTTGTGAAGTCCTTGTAAATGCGATAACTTCAGTTTAACTTAACCCAGGCTCATATAATTTGGTGTGTATGATGCTAGCATGGATCCCAGGAAGCCTATCGATTTTGAGGTCCAAAGGTCAAAGGTCAAGGTCACAGTGACATGTTTTCATTTTCGGCATTACAGGTGGGTGTAGTATGTGTTCGCGCTAGCGACACTCTTGTTTCATGATGGCAAGCACTGTCTTGTAATTAGCCTGTTTGAGCTCTTTGGCTGCTTGTGGTAGAAATCTGGTGTTCTACATTTTTAGAAGAAAAAATTGATTTCTCAAAGTTTAGACATTTCTTGGAATGTCTGTTTTTTAAAAATTGAAGATTTTCCAGTTGTTGTTTCTGAATAAAACTATATTCCATTTTAAACTTGCAGAAATATATATTTAGATACTACATAAGCAAGGCATTTTTTACAAGGCTGGGCGTATTAGAAGTATAACTTACAATTCTACTTGTAGATTGACATGAATCATGAGGCAAAAATGATAAAATCAAATGTTAAAAGTGTTTTCATAAAAATATAGGCCAATGTTATCGAAATGCTTTTGAATCATTGTGTATTTCATTTCAATAACAATAACATGTCATATCTTCCTTCGCTAATTCTTCATGAAGCATCCTGGGTTCATCTTATTTTCATCAGGTCATATTTGACGTACCATTGTCTTGCTCTTCTTGAGGTCTGTGTGATCTTTGGATTTCAGCAGGTGTGTAGCAGTGTTGGAGGACTCGAGGCCGACTTTGCCAGTCCTCGGCCTCGGCCTCGGCCTCGTAATGCCGTGACTCGAACTCGGCCTCGGCCTCAGAGCATGTGGCCTCGGCAATTCGGGTCGAGGCCGTAAGATTTTATAAAATCTGTCGAATCCACAGAATAAACCTGATCTCATTTGTTTGGCATGCATTTTGAAGTATTTCACACTAATATTCCATAAAGAATTATGGAAATGCTATATATAACTTGAAGCTAAGCTAAAATTCACTACTGATTACTTCAATCTACCTAGCCTGTAAGTTTCACACAGTTCATACGGTTAGTTGATGTTTCTCTATGTCGCTGTTCTACTGCAACAAGACAAGCAATGTGAAAGTTGATGTCCATTCATTAGCTGAATGTTCTGATGACAATAATAGTTATAAACATCAAACATTGTTTACTTCAAAGTCAGCAGCTTTTGCTTTACTTTTTATGTTTTTTTTTTCAAATTGATAAATTTCAGTAAGTGGTTGATTTGAATGAATGATTGATTGTTGAATGATTGATGTAATTGATTGTAGGATTTCAAATTACATGTAATTTTTAAAAGGTTAAAATTATGCCCAAAAATATTACATTATTTCATAAGTTGGTGACTCGGACTTGGCCTCGGCCTCGGAGAGTGGTGACTCGGACTCTGCCTCGGCCTCGGACAATAGTGACTCGGACTCGGCCTCGGAAGGTGGTGACTCGGACTCGGTAGACCTAGGACTCGGTCTTGGCCTTGGGAGGTTGTGACTTGTCTACAACACTGGTGTGTAGTACCTCCTCTGCCTTTTTGGAGGCTGAATTAAAGTTGGTGTTTTGAGCCTCTTCCTTTTTTTCCAGTGTAAAGTTCATTACAAGCTGATTCTTTGATTTGGGGGGTTGCTTGAACAATCACTTTATTTGATCAGGATAAATTTAAAAGCATTGGTCTACATGGCATACAAAGAAATTCTGATGATTTATTGGGACTGATAGTAATGTTAACTGAATTTAAGTACATCAATTGAAGTGAAATTATTGCTTTTGGCAGATAATTTGTATCTCTTCCCAGTTTTGGTGCTACAATTAGAACATGCCATTTTGATCTGCTGGTGTAATTTAATTGCCTTAATTCTTCTCCACCTGTCCTAATTGGTTGAAAGTTTTGGAAACGATTACTGATTTGTGGGATATATCGATATGCTATCAACAGCATATAATCTTGCTTATTTACGTGTATTGCATATTCATCTGGATTGACCGGTAGAAAGAGTTCATTGGTCAAAATGCATGTGTTGAGCCCTGCGTATGGGATTGAATTTAAATTTGAATTTGAATTGAATTTTAATGCTGTATTGTGTGATTTAATCGTTTATATCATCGTGAAATCACTAATTCTGTGGGCTCAACCGATCAATTTTCATCAATTCTTGGATGCATGAATCTGCATGTGTAAGGTGCAACTGTAGGTGGTGCCTGACTTGATGGCTCTGAAGTTGTCATAACATTTGTCCATGGAGTTTAATGTCATTGTTTCATGAAACGAGTTCTGACTGTTGTCTATGGAGTTGTCCCTTGAGTTAGGATTTCAAGCTTTCGTACAAGTGGCCCCAGGTTTGTGTAAGGGGTAGGCCTAATACAACATTTATTGCATTGTATCCCCATACTTGTATGGGTGGCTAGGAGTGCAGACTACCAGAGATATACCCATCAGACCATCAACTATGTACAATTACCGGTAAACTGTTAAGTGTTCAATTGGTGGTGCCAGTGACATACCACAAATTAATTCTGTTGCTGTTTTGTCTTTCAGATGATGATGAACAACGAGCCACTCAATGATGTGACAACATACACCTGGGACCTATCAAGTACTGACTGAGACAACATTGTTCACTAGAGTGGTAGGACTTCATATAATCTAACAGCAGAACGAAGCCATGGCCACAGTGGGTTGTCAGCTGTGCAGTAATCCTTCGGAGGCTGTCGAGCTCTACGAGGCCAAGGGACTCTACCTTAAACCCATCGCCAAGGTTAATATTTCCGTGTCTCTGCCACAGCTGAAAACACCTGGTGAGCATGCAATTGGATATTTATCTATATACTTATGTCTTTATTTATTCATTTGTTTATATTTTTTGTATTTTACTAATGTATTTATTTATTTAGATGTTTATTTCATAATTGATTTATGTATTTATTTGTCTTTATTCATTATGGTTATTTATTTATGGTTATCTAGGAATGTATTCTTTCATTTATTTATTCTTTTCCTTATTTATCTATACTAATTTATTTCTTTATTCATATATTTATTTACTTTTCATATATTTTTGTGAGGTATTATGATTATTATCATCACTATTATTATCATTATTATTATCCTCTTTTCTCAAACCAACCCTTTTGGGGTCCTCCTCCACCTGCATTTTCCATATCTTATTATATTATCATTCTATTATTGTTATTATGAAATACTTGTATTTTCTTTCTTAAATTTGTAAGGTAAATCCATCAGTAACTGGGAAGTCATGGAAAAGCTTCGAAAGATGGCCAAGCCCGACTCCTTCCTCGTCCTCCGCGTCAGCAAGAGCTCTCTGGAGTTCATCCGCTTCGAGGCCGAGATTGAGGCACGATCCCTCATCAAGGTCATGATAACCAGACTGGACAACAAGACTATCAAACTGACCGGGTTTTCGGAGGTCATGAAAGTGCGCGCAGCCGAGGCCAAGATCCCATTTCCGTCTCGACACGACTGGGACTCGTTCTTCCGCGATGCCAAGAACATGAACGAGTGCAATCCCGGGGAGAGACCCGACACTATCCACGTCGAAAATCTGCCGATCCGATGGTTTTCCATCGACCCGGAACCGGACAAACCCAGCGAGTTGATCGTGAGGGCAGTGTTCGGCACGTGCGGCGATATCCGAAATGTGGACATCCCCATGTTGGATCCGTACCGGCATGAAAGTCAGATCACGGGGAACTTTGGGAAAATCTCCACTCTCGGAAATGTGCTGACGTTTGAGGTGTACGTGCAATTTATCGAGTACATAGGATTTGTGAAAGCCATGGACGCATTGAAAGGCATGAAGCTGATGAGAATGGGGTCGGATGGGAAAGCCTACACAGCTGAAATGAAGGTAAATATTGGATAAAAGGAGTGTTATTCAGTCCCACAAGAAATTCTCTTAATAATATCAGTAATTACGAGCACTTCTTTTCTATTACAGTCATCATAACCATGTCACAATGTTTCCAGTTAAAATGTCTGAGGTACATGTACATGATCCTTCATGAAACTAGTATCCCTGATAACGTCAAAAAATGAATCTACCCCCCCCCCCCCAAGACCTGCTGTGCTATATAATTTTTTGTCCCCACTCAGGACATTAAATCAATATTCATTTAAGGTTATTGTTTGCTGGTAACAACATAACTATTTAAAGTTTTGTGTTACGCTCATTCATTTAAAGACACTATATAACACTGTGGAAGACCCGTTTAAAAAATTGTTGAACTTTGCTATCTGAAATATCTGACAGTGTTTGAATGGACAAATAAACACCCTAGAACACAAAAGTTTGGACAGTTATGCTGTCACTAGTACAATATGTGCAGATACAAATTGGCACATTAATTTTATATCAGGCGATAGGAAATTCTGCAACACAGCAGTCTATGGAGAAAAGCTAGAATGGTCTCTCAATGATTTTCACTTTTTTAAAGCACTTAATGATTGTTTTACACTGCATTTTTTTCAGGGCTTCATTTTTAGACTGTATCAAAGACACTAGTAGCATGTGGAATCATGTAGCTCAGATTTTTTAAACTGGAAACATTGTTATATAGTGTCTTTAACTCTAAAAAGGCTGGGGGGGGGCGGAATCCGCCCCCTCAGACATTTCGCGCAAAATGTCTGCGACGTGCGAAGCAGTTGCCACGGCGTTTCATGACTTTATTCTCTAGAATGTCGCGCATCTTTTGAGACCAAATTTGCGACATCCGGGTACGCGGTTCCCAAGTTACGTAACATTTTGTACTTGCATGTCACCCCAAAAATCGCTCAAAAGTGTGATTTTGTGTACATTTCCAATACAAATTGTGTTTTCAGCCAAAATTCATAAATGTATGATTATTTTTACTTTTATTGGTTGAAATTAATTAATTTTGTGCTGTTTATGACCGCAAAAGTGTCCCTGACAAATTTCATCAAAAAAACAATAGAAAACAAAAGGTTGAAAAAACAGTCAATACATAAGAAATATGAAAAAACAATAAAATAAATAGGAAATCAATTTTGATTCCGGATTTTTTTCAAGTTAACTTGTTAAGAATGCTAAAAAGAGTGTCCAGACACAAAAATTAGCATTGTTGGAGCTTTAATTAGTGATTTACAGCTTAATTATGATTTTATGCATAAATTAGCATAATTAATTGATATGAAATTAATTCCTGGTAATTAACTACACAGTCTTGTAGATTACGTGATGGGTAACGTGTGTGCCGATTTTCGGCGCGATCGCGCGATCGACGGCCGCCCCCCCCCCCAGATATAGCATAGCCAAAAAAGCCCAGCCTGATTAGGGTTGAACACTTTGCAGGTCACATATCAAAGACAATTTGTTTTTTATCGGGCTCCTACAACATTAACCAATGTGTGTAAGGAGTAATACTGATGAAATCCACAAGAAAAGAATTTTTTTGTTGATAATCCAGATTGATTTTGACAAGACAAAACATCTCAGTGCAAAGACCATCAGAAAGAGAGAGAAGGAGCGACAGAAACTGATAGAATTGGAGCGGCAGAGAGAAGAACAGAAGAGGAAAGAGAAGGAGGAGGAAGAACGGAAGAGAGAAGAAGAAAGGTAATATGAAAAGATAAGTTAAGATGGAAATCAGTAGTGAAGAGGATAGAGTAATGGAAAGTATCAACTGTGTAAATCCTCCACCTTTTCTGATAAGACAATAATAAATTTTATGAACGAATTGTGTCTAGCATGCAGGCACAGCAGTCTAGTCAAATTGCGGTGTCTGTTGTACCAGCAGGATGGTATAAAAGATATCGGCCTGTACTCATTGAAAAAAAAAAGTACACGATCCTGCTGTCATATTTTTTGTAGGAAATTAAATTCAAATTCAATGAAGGTTTTATGTAAAATTAGGCATGGCAGTTAATGGCTGAATTGTTTGTGATTTACAAAAGTAAAAATTACAAAAATAATACACCATAATAAAGATTATATAACCATGTGAAGATTATTTCATACATTCAAATGAATTAATTTAAAATTTATGTTGGCCTAATATTTAAATATATACTCAAAATCATTGTTCTGACTGATTAAAATCTGAAATGAAAACTGAATATCTACATACTAAATTCAACATCATACAGTGACTCAAACCTGGAAAAAATATCCTTGTATTTATCCCTAAACATGCAAAAGATGGGATTTTGGCTTGTATTTATTGTCTTTTTTAAAAAAATCCTTACCATTGTCAATTGCCGACAATTACGTACATGATACATACTATTGTTTGCTTAATGTGTCCATTACTAAAGGGTCATATAATGTACACAGGCTGATCACAAGTAAATTGGGTGTGTTTATAAGTGACTTCAAAATTTCTACCAGTCTGTAACGATACGCTGTCTTATGCACTGCCTCAGGACAAATTAATGATTGATAAAAACATTAACATAGTTGCTGGTGGTAATTTGCCTCATAAAACTACTCCTATTTAGTTATTATTATCATTTTGTATCAGTTATCTCTGATTCTCTCCGAAAAATTGGACCATTATTGCTTCACTGAAATCTTGATTACATATATTCATTCATTTATTTTTTTATTTTATTTTTTGAATTTATTGTTAAATTTTTTATTTATTTATGTATGATATCTATTTTTTCATTCAATTATTGATTTATTTTTCTGTTTTATTATTCTTGTATTTGTTAATTAATTTATTTATTTATTTAATGTATCTTTATATTTATTTGTTTGTTTACTGTGGTGTTTACTGTATTGTTAATGTTATTTCTATTGTAAATCATATGCTTAGAACAAAAAAAACCCCAAAACCACAAACTAATGTGAGCGATCCGAGCATGTACATCTCCATCTCTTTCGTTTGCAGGAGGAAAAAGGAGGAAGAAGAGAAGTTGAGACAACATCGGAAGCAGATGAAGACCCTGCTGAAGAGGAACCGGCAGGCGGAGCGGGAGGAGAGGAGGAGGTCGAGACGGGAGGAGCGGAGGCTGCAGAGGAAGATCCTGATGGAGGAGAGACGCCTCGTCATTGCTCAGAGGAAGCTGGAGTCCATCCGGCTTCTCACGGCGCTCATCGAGAGGGTGCAGGTATGAATATGAATATGATTGAATCGTTCATTCATTGTCCAATCAGGGATTTGATTGTCACGAGCTTACAATTGTTACAATTGTTTGTGGTATTCATGGGCAATTTTAGATCTTAACATGCCAGGGAATTTAAATCTCTATGGACTTTATGTGTATCATCTGGTGAAGATCTGCCACTTTGGTATGTTAAGAGCTAACAAAATGTAAGAAAATGTCACTTTAAGGCAGGGCATCTCTCTTCAAAATGATAGAAGACAATACAATTTAAGAACAGTTAGCAAACTATAAGAGTTAGAAACTTTAATGGTTGGAATTATAGTGATACTGGTAGTTAGATTTTGAATTGAATGTCATAGAGACACAAAAATTCTACTAGTCTTCTAGTCTTCTTTCAGAGCCTTACAGTGCATGTGTGTTCATCATATGACATATGGTATGTCAAATTTACTTACAGTGTACAAATATATCTCATAATGCTTTCATGAACATTGCAAAGTTTTTGCTGGTAAACCATTACCACTTGTCCCAGGTTAACGTCGGGAAGAGCATCCGGCTGTAAAAAAATTTCTTGCTCCACAAAAACCTTGCAATTAGTGAATGTTGGTTAGTGCGAGGTAAATCTGGCCACCCCCGTAGTTGGGGATTAAACTGGATTAAAACCTGGTACTACTACTACTACTACTACATGAATAATGATTCTACATGCATTTGTCTCATACAGATCATTATGCATGTACATGTACCAATTGATTACTGAAATAATACTAATGAACTGAGACAGTTCAGTGACCTTCACACGGAGTCTGACAGTTCCTTGCACTTTTGAATTCTAGGTGATTACTGATCTTCAGATTCCACTGACATGCACTTTTATAAATAACATAAGGGCATGAGTGATATTTTGTTGTGCTGCGGGATGGGTGCAAAAGAGATTCCCTGCCTTCGTAACAGAATAGATGTAAGCTTTAGAAAGTGGGAAGAAAAAAAACTCTTGTCTTTAATTAAAGCAGAATGAAACCCAGACATCTTTCTGTAATCAGAGAATACAGAACAATAAAAGAAATACAACAGTGAAAGTTTGAGCAAATTTGGTTGAACTGTTCAAGAGTTATGAATGTTCAAAGTTTATTCAATCGTTGTTATGGAGGATTCTTAAATTGGCAACTCTACCACTTTTTGAGTGTGGAGAACTCCCCATTGGCTTTGTACACAAATTTTCTCATTTTTTTAATGAAATATCTGATTGCCTCTTGCTTGTTGTACAAACATGTCCCAGCAAAAATGATTTGTACATGTTTTCTGGAAGAATTTGATTACCTTCACAACTAACATTTCAGAAAAATGTAAATTTGTGAAAATTTGTGTACAAAACCAATGGGGAGTTCTCCACACTTTCATCTCAAAAAGTGGTAGTGTTGCCAATTTAAGAATCCTCCATACATAAGGGTTATGTAAATTTTGAACGTTTATAACTCTTGAACGGTTCAGTCAAATTTGTTCAAACTTTCACCATTTTCTTTCTCTTATTGTTATCTATTCTCTGAATGCAAGTGGATGTCTGGGTTTCATTCCCCTTTAATACCTACAAACTACTGATTTTGATTCCAGACACTCAAAAAACAGGAACTGGTTGCCAAGAAACTGACAGAGCTGGAAGAGGCTCGGGAGAAGCAACTTCAGAAGGAGAAGGAGAAGAAGGAAGCTGAAGAAAGGAAGAAGAGGCGGGCCGCAGCCAAAAAGAAGAGACAACTCAAACACAAAGAACATCGACTACGTAGCAAACTCATCAAGAGTCTCAAGGTAAGGTTCCGTACCATATGTGACTTGTCACCACAAAATGAACAATAAGTCACAAAGGTAGTTTTTGCTGAAATGCGGTAAGTAGTCGAGAGTTGGGTTGAAGATGTTGATTGTGGGATTCCATTATTTTCTAGAAGTGCATACACTCGTCTTTCATCTGCTTAACTTTGAGGGCCAGAAGTGTTCAGAAGTATGATTTTTGTCGAGCCCACCGAGGTGGAGGGAGACTAAGGGATCAATTTGGCGTCTGTCTGTCCGTCCGTCGTCTGTCCGTTACGCTTACAAAAACTTGAATAACTCTGTGCTAAATGCTTTAATTTCAATCAAACTTGGATTGAAGATTGATCATACAGAATTTCAAATTTTGGATTATGTGAAGGTCACCACAAGTTCAAAGGTCACCAGCAGACGTCAATGATTTATCTACTATGGCCCATAACTTTGCCCCCATTAGCCCAATTGTGACCAAACTTGGGTAAATAGATGTCTCATAGGGAGCTGAAAGTCACCAAAAGGTCAAAGGTCAGGGGTCAACAACCTTTTTGAGCACTATGTTAAGTTTTTTGAGCAAGTTTGTATGTACTTGAAACCTTGTCTGCCCTCCCATGGAAAAAC
>JZLH01S0136714.1:1400-24046 GCA_001188425.1 Eucidaris tribuloides
TAGGGGTTTTGATGATATGTAGGGGATGTAGGGGGTTTTGACAATTTTCTGAAATATTCGTAATTTTTCCAAGGAAATCCGATTATATTCGCCCATTTTGTCCATCTCCGCCGAAGAAATTGTGATCAATATTTTGCATTTCTAAGGTTATTTTTTAGGGAAAAACATACCTTCGTAGGGAAAAGGTCGATTTTGTAGGAGAAAACATAGGTTCGTATGGGAAAATATGGTTAATTAGGCGTAGGGGAAAAGTGGTGTCCATAGGGGAAAATACGCATGCGGCGTAGGGGGAAATCAAAATTTTGAGTGGCAGCCCTGGTTGTGTTTGTATTTGCTGTGCACAACACTGCACTGACACTGTGGCAGAATATCTGGATTCTTGTGTAAAAAACTGCAGAATTCAAGCTTGCAAAAAGAGTCATCGACAGAATTTAAGGTACTTACGCATTATTTACATTCTTTTCCACGATTCTATTTCTAACCTATCTGATCGGGAAATGCCATGATAGAATTGAAGCCATAATTCAGGAAAAATTGGCAAGTTGCAGCCGACGTGTCAAAGATGCGGACGATGATTCAAAATATGCAATGGAGTGTACAAAGTGCGTGAACATTATGAGTGAATGACCATATTGTGTGATGCGGTCTATCTGCTGCATGCTCATTGCTGTGCATTTTGAACGACCACATTTTCTTTTGGAGAGTGACCTAGCTTGTCAACGTCGGCGCTAATGGGACCATAGTTTTTGAGATTTGGTCGTGGGTACACTTTCCCATTAGCGCCTCAACTTCAAACAATCATACTTTCTTTTTAGACATGTACGATGGGAAAAACGTGATTTTACTAAACTCAAAAGTTGTAGAAAAGCAATTTTGAACAAGTCAATGACAAATGTTAGTAGACTCTATCTATGTCAAATTTTAGGACATGTCAGAAGTCTTGGGTAATTTAGATCCAAGTTAGATTAACTTGTGAAGTTGTATTGAGCAAAATTGTCTGCTTCCAGTTCAGATGTTTTAATTGTGGGGGGAGTGGTGGGGAGGGGACACGTATAATATTTGTGTGATATGTTTGTGGTTTGAGACATATGTATCACACAGTGGTTCAGACCCCCATTTTCACCTCTAAATTTCAGCTCCAGCATAACAATTGCAGAAGCCACAGATAATTTTTATTTTTTCAGTTACAGAGACCAGTAAAATTTGGCGTTCCTGAGGCTGGTACCAATGCGTTCCCACTCAGCTCACAGGAGCGGTAGAAAATGCCTTGCAACTGCAAGACAATGTGCGATACGGCTACTAGGCCCCCAAAATGCATTTTTGAATGTATGAAATAATTTCAGTTTTTTAATGAATTACCCACATGATTCCTTATGTTCAGGCATGAACATTTGGTGGAAAACTGTTTTGTTTCCAGAATATTTTTAAAATGATAGATGCCAGCTGTTGGAACCCTTTTCCATGCCTTCACACCACCACCCCCGCCGCAAACATGAACATGGCGCTAATTACATGTAGCTGTCTACCAAGAGGAGAATACAGGCAGCTGTAAAGGGTTATATACATGTAGCATCTATTACACTATATTCCCCATATGGGTGTGTGTCCTGAAAGACCGCTCCAGAGTCCAGAGCATTGTACGTTTACTTTAGTTTTGCTATTGATTTTGGCCTGGTCGCTTCAATCAGGCTATTTCTCTTTAAAGTGTGAGTCAATTTCCAAATGTTCTGAGCTAAGAGAATCTACAGAAGTAGTCCAATTCTACTTCTAGTTCTAGACATTCTTTCAAAAAAATTGGGGCTGGAGGGTGATATTTACTGGAATAAAGCATTATAAATTTGTAACTTGAAACAACACTTTTAAAATTTGAATTAGCACATTAACTAGGCTAACTGATCACGATGTAATTGTAGTCCCTGTATCATATGGTGAAAAGTCTGAAAACTGAGTTCTAAATTTAAAGCCTACAGCAAGGCAAAACTCACACCAGTGAAGTTGGACCAGTGTCAGTGCCAAGCAGCCAGCTCTGCCATGGGTGAAGTGCACTCTGTGGGTGAAAGTTACAGCTGGAGTCTGGAATCTAGACTACAAACTACAATTAGTCTGGACATCAGACTTAAGAACATTATCTTTAAAATCAATTATTTATTATTGCATGATTTATTGTACGTTAAATTAGTGTGCGAGATCATACTTGTACCCTTTTTATAAAGTTACATTGATAGTACACTCAAATGGAATGGATGTAATTAATACACATGTGGTTGTCCACAGTCCATTGAGAGAGCGAGAACTTGTGTCAATATGATTAATGATAAAAACCAATCCATGTATAGTCATCATCATGCCAGCATGCAGACCTATGGAATTTGGTGAGACAAGACCTTGTATAATATCTAGTTCAAAGTGCAACTATTGTGTAATACTGATTTTGGACACATGTTTTATGTAGACAGGTAGGACAGATACTGTACCACATTGGTGAGTGGTTTACACTCTACACTCACTAAGGATTGTAAAGAAAATATGCAGGTTTTGAAAAACAGAAATAGTTTCTCTCAGACTGGTTTGGGTATTTGTTGATACTAGGCAGTAGGTGGGGGGGGGGGGGGGGGAAGTCCAGTCCAGACCCTCCCCCATTTTATGCATTTATGTGTACACTTCTACATTTTCTGTACACTGTTGTACTGTACGTACATTCCCCCATTTTCTGTCTGTATTCTAAAATCTTTCACATCTGGTCAACAGGACAATTCTGATGTAATCTTTGTGCTACCTGTTGAATCATCTCATACTATAAGTCCAAGTTGCAACCTGTCAAAAAAGGAATTGAATATATTTCTTTTCTCCCAATCATGCAAATTAAAGAATGCTGATTTGTTAAAAGTGCACATTGTTAATCAAGATAGATACTACAGTCTGTGTATGGCCCTCTGGCAGTCATTGCAAAAGTTATCCAAAAAGAAGTTTCTTTCACCAGTTCTCCTTTTCATTATTATTCAGGAATCTTAACAGAAAAGATCCTACAAGTTTCGGCCAACACAGTGACAAGACGGTGCGGCTGATCAAGAACCACCATGGCCAAGAACGTGAACCACCCCTTTAACCCGCCTTCCCTGGTGTTTGACGACTACATTCCTAACTCCATGTCCAGTCTGACCATCCTGGGAATCGCGCTCCCGATATTTGCGGTCATCTTGGTCGTCGTCTGGCTGATCACGGCCAAGGACTTCAACGGTCGACGCATCCCCCTCGGGCAGCGGGCCATGCTGGCCTGGTTCGGACTCTGCGGCATGATTCATTGCTTCCTCGAGGGCTACTACAGCATCTACTATGCGTCCATACCGAGCAAAACGGACTTCTTGGGCCAAATCTGTAAGTAAAATCAGAGCTGTCAAGTCGCCCTGATTCTCTGTAGGAGGTTCCCTGAAAATTAAGTGATTTTCCCCATATTTATCCTGCCAAACAAACTTAAAAGTTCTTTGTTACAAGTGAATGCCTGTTGTTTATAAACTCTACCTCACTGATTGCTAAAATGAAATTTCCGTGATTGAAACATTTACATGTTGGTAGTTCTGGTAAAATTGAAAAAAAAAATAGAGAGTTGCAACAAAATTATTGGAACAATACGAGTCTTGTTATAACAAATGACTGAGAACAATAAATTTCTTTGTATCAAAATTTAGATTCATAAAGGATGCAAAACCAAGGAAATATAAAGAAATTGTCAACTTTGGGACCAGTAGCATTTGTTTGTTTTTAACAAGACGTGATACAGGAAGTATAATGTCAGTATTTTGGATTTATTATTTATGTACCATCCATTTCACTTTCTTTCCCAGGGAAGGAGTACGGAAGAGGAGACAGCCGTTATGTCATGTGAGTGCTTGCCTTTTTTTTTTAATTCAAATCTATGTAATCTTGTCTGCCATAAATTAAATAATTTGTGTACATCACAAACCTTTTATCTTAAAGACAGTTTACTTTATCTCTTTTGCTTTGCTGGAAAGTGAAAATTGACATTGAGTAAAGCAATTGTATATACCAGCCTTAGCAATGTAAGGGAGCTTTTGAACCTGCTCTATTGGAATTGGTGACACGACATTTGCTCCGGCGACAGTTGCTGCGGTGACAATGTCTCAGAAAACAAAGAGTTAGGGTTAGGGTTGCCATTGGGTTTCCAGTTCAGAATAGGGTTAGGGTTAGGGTTAGTACTAGGGTTAGGGTTGAGGTCAGCGTTAGTGCATGAAATTATCGTCGGAGCAATTGTCGCCAGAAAAAATGTCATGGAACCATTGGAATTATACTGACCATTAGATTTTGATCTGAATTGTAAAATCATAGATACCAAAATTCCAAGTTTACCTTCATACCCTTACTTACCCTGCAAGGGTGTTCTGTGTTCATCATATAATTATGAACTTTATTTACAGATTCCAAATCTATGCCATATTCACTTCATGGCAGATTTATGTACTAGTTTTGGGCAGATTAGTGTTATAGACCAATGGACGAGTACTGAAATATTGCTACTGAACTGACAGCGCAGTGTGCCTGACACATAGACTAAATGTCGGTTAGTGTGATTGAAATAATACAGCACTAGTTCGGTCCTTTCACTATTGACATACGTGTACATGTAATATGAACAACAAGGCTCTCTATCTAGAATAAGCATGTCCTTGTCCTCAGTTTAGACAAAGAGCCTCATTGGTTTGAGAGGGGAGTCTGTGAAGCCATTTGCATTAACGCCGAGAACCCTACTCTTAGCAAGGGTAGGGGATTGCATCATAACCTCCCGGGTGTATGGTGCCATAATCTGGAAGATCTTCGATGTCTAAATCAAAACAACAACATCAATAGTGCATCTGCGTAGATTTGCAATGATGCTAATTTCTGGCCACCATTTCAAATGAGCTGAAGAAGCGTCCCCGATAGGACACAAAACGTTCTCGTCGGATTCAAACTAGGCCTGGGTCGAATATCGATTTTGATAATCGATTAGTTGACTGGAAAGGTAATCGAATTAATCGGATTATTCGATTAGTCAGAATACAAAAAAAAATTAACAAGTAACATACGCGAAAACAAGTATATGGGACCAAGGACAAAATGAGTAACAGTTAGAATCAATGTGTTAGCAGGTTAGCAGTTGAAAAGTTGAGAATGAAAAACATAACAGCCCCAACACGAAGATGGTTGTTTTAACCCCGGGGCCCATCAAAAATCCAACATTTGTTGTTCGAATAAAGAGAAAAATGCATCATTCTTTCATGCAGCAAGATCGCTACCACCGCACCTTGCGCGAGGGCGCTGCCATTTTGATTAAGCAAAATATCCGTTTACCCAAATATCCGCGTATCACACTGCCACAGTGCGTGAAACGGATATATGGATATTTGGGTAAATGGATATTTTGTTAACCAAGATGGCGACTGTGACGATAAACTCCAATAGCCGTAGAAGAATCAAGTTTCGAATGCATGACAGCAATTTTTGGAAAAAGTAACGTCAGCAAAGGAAAGAATATGTAAAAATTGACGTATTTTGTAATTTCTGTTTTTCAAAACCGACATTTCACTCTTCTTTGCGTCGGCAAAAATATTTTCCACACGCGATGCGTAGGGATGGTACGGATGGCTGAATTTACGTGTCGCCATTTGGAATCCACTGTTCTTGATCGTTATTTTCCACTTAAAAATGATATATTTGGGTTCTGATCATGCTAAAATGTTTTCCTACTTTGAATATTGATTCTTAGACTATTTATTTTGATTTTGTAAACAAACAAGTTACTGTATTTGAGTTTCAGCTATGGTATTTAGACTATTCGTCACCCGACGATTAATCGATTCATTTTAAAGTCGCATTCGAATACCAATCGGCAAAAAGGTAATCGATTAATTCGATTAATCAATTTTTTGTCCCAGGCCTAATTCAAACGCAAGTCCAGGTGAACTGATTTAAAGGTAGGGGATCTCATTTGCAACCCTCCCATAATACAGCAAAACGTTATTCATGCCTTTAGGATATTTGAAAAGTACTTGCCTGTGAAATCTGAAGATCAGAAATCATGGACCTAGAGTATAGGTCCGTGGGTATATCAGGCTGATTACAGTACTTAAGTAATAATACATGTACCAGATGCTGTGTTGGAATGCATCAGACACAGTGAAAGGAATGCAAAGTCATCTGTGTGTACAGTACAAGTGTAGTACACCATGGAGGTAAAAGAGACCTACATGCACTGTCTAAAAATAGACTAGTACCACTTGTAAAATTTGTGGAACTGTATGCCAAAAAACAAATCCAAGTAAAACATTTACTTTAATTCCACTAAAACTACATTTCTATCTCCTACAATTTTCTAAAGGTTCTTAAATGAGATATTCTTCTATATACCAGTGCTTTTGCACAATGTTGAATTTTAGGCTTGCAAAAAAGACACCCTGCCTTTAAATTATCATTGTTGAAATTTATCTTGATGAATCACAACTTTCATCACTGGCATAATATAATTATTATTGGTCTCGTTGCCAGTGGTGACAACTGTACTGTATGCGTGGAGACGGTGACTGCGTGGTTGGAGGGCCCCGTTTGTTTCCTCATCATCTGGACGTACCTCAAGCAGTCGCCAAGCCGATACATCCTGCAGCTGTTGGTGTCCACGGGACAGCTCTACGGTATGTATTAATCTCCATCAATATAGCAAATTTACGATTATCGATATCACTGAAAAATACTGGTAAATCCGGTATATATCTGTAGCAGGCCGACTCTAACAAATGCAAGAGTTGACTCAATTACATCGATGACAATGTGTGGGACTGAGACAAACAGTCATCGTGTGACAGTTGAAACAACGTGTAAGTTTATATGTTTTAAAACGACAATACCACTATCATTGGTTATGAATTTCAACAACAATGAAATGCTTGACTCAGCAAAACATGGAGTACAAAGTAATTATAGAATAAATTTCCCTGTGCATGTCAGCCTTGACTGTGTAATAAAAAAAAATGGGATCGCAAGCGCAGCGGTCAATGGTTTATATTAGGGCTGATTCATCCCGTTTAATAAAATTTCCGTTTAAACGGTGCTCCTGAATGGGCGTTTACTGTTTAAACGATTTTGTCAAGTCAGCAAATCAATGTTAAAAAGAAATGTTGAGAGTTCGTTTTTTCAGGGTCGGACATTATTAGTGCTTATATCAAGTTCCGTATTGCACTAAAAAGAGTCGTCGAGATTTCGTTTTTTTAAGGTCAAAAATTATTTGCGCTAATATTAAGTTCCATATTACGCTAAAAAAGATCGTTGGGAGTTCGTTTTTTAGGATTAGAAATTATTAGCGCTAATATTACGCTAGAAAGGATCGCAGGGAGTTCACTTTCTAGGGTCAGAAATTGTTAGCACTAATATTAAGTTCTGTATTATGTTAGAAAGGATCGTCGGGAGTTCGTTTTTTAGGATAAAAAATCATTAGCGCTAATATTAAGTTCTGTATTACGCTAGAAAGGATTGCGGGAGTGCGTTTTTTAGGATCAGAAATTATTAACACTAATATTAAGTTCTGTATTACGCTAAATAGAAATAGTGGAGTTTGATTTTGGATGTCTTGTTTTAGAATAGAAAAAAGGGTAAAAATCGTTTACACGTACACGGAAATTTGTAAACGTTTACACCCTCTGACGGGCATTTAAACGGTAAACGACCATCAGGACTCGGCCCTAGTTTATATCGGGGTGGGGTGTACTCATGTAAATCGGGTAAACGGGGATGTGTCGCTCTGAAGAGTGACTTTTTCAAGAAAAATCCTTAAACATGGGTCCCATTTTTTCAAATTTTTCAAACACTTATAATGTTCACATTTTCGGCGCACTTCGCATGCAAACACGTGCTATTTTCAAGTTTTAGGCATGCGTTGCGCACCAAAAATTTTTGAAACCCTTAGACATGGGTGCCTATTTACGGCAAAAGGACCCTTAGATGTGGGTATGGGTTCAGAGTTCTCAGCAGCACACTCCCGTCCGACTATAATCTGAACACCCCCCCCCCCCCCGCCCCCCCTCCCCCGGAATTTATATACTGAAATACCGATGGACCTTAGTATGTATAGTTGAGCCTAGTGCTGTAGTTAATCAAGTAATCAATCATTATTGGTTATATTCTTTGAAATCGCAATTGTAGTTGCTGACGATCAGACACGGCTGTACCAGTGAAAATGATTAACTCACACTCAGGGTTGATGATTTAAATCACTGATTTAAATCATGCTTTTAGTGAAAAACTCGGTGATTATAAAATCAGATAAATTGATTTGTTAATTTTAATCATGATTTAGATCATCTCTTTCAACAACAAAATCCCCAACCCTGCCCATTCTCATTGGCAACATTATTTAATCCTTATTAACAGGTACCATAATCTTCTTCATGACGGAGTTCCGCGACGGTCTGATGCACACCCCGTACGGCCATCCCCTCTACTTCTGGGGCTACCTTATATGCATGAACATGCCGTGGATCATCGTACCTACCATCAACATGATCTACACTTTCAGGCAACTGATGGCCGCGCAAGCCAGTGCGGATAGCACTCAGACCACCAAGAAGGCCACGGGTAACAAGAAGAAAAAGTACTAGCTATGCAAGAATTTAAAACAGTGTACCTTAGGGGTATGGTTGGGGAGGGTGAAGGGAATGATGTTGCTACATGTACACCCTTGACAAGTTGTGAATCTTAAATGGAAATGAATGTTGTTATAAGTCATCCAGTCACATTATATAACTAAGAGTAGTATTATGAATAATCCAAAGCTGGACTTAATTGAGAGTAGATTAGAGGATGATTCGTCTACACCTGTAGACTTTATCAAGTGAAGAAATTAGAAGATGCTGCATGAAATCCCCTTCACTCAACAAAAAGGGTGGTCTACGATTCAACCTGTCACACGTCTGGGACAGAGTGCTAAAACGCAACCAGGAATGCGTGTAAACGCCGAGATGCATCGACGTGCATTGACACTAGGCAACGCAGCATCTTCTAATTTCTTCACTTGATAAAGTCTATAGGTGTAGACGAAACGTCGTCTAATCTACTCTCAAGTAAGTCCAGCTTTGACTATCATAAATACTTAACTAAATAGAAATACACCCGGAGTTAATATGGATTCAGTGAATGCAGAGCATATTTCAGTTACCCCACATTGAAAATTTGAGCAATTTTAAATAAACCCAGTCAAGAGATATGATGCCCTTTCTAGAAGTTGACTGTGCTCAAATTTGTGATATCACAGCAGCATAAATTTCCACTGGCTTTAGACAGAATTGTAATTTTTTAATAATCTGTTACAGAGGTAGTAAGGGTCAGGGAACTTCTGGAAACTCAGGGAATTTGAAAATACTTTTTCCAGAAGCAAAAAGTCAGGGCATCATTGCAATGATGATTTTACATGCTTTTTAAGTTTAAAAAAAGGGCCATTGAATTAGAAAATTTACATTTTCTGCTCTGGAAAGTCGCAGAAAGTCAGGGAATTTTGAAAATGTGTACATTTTGTACTCAGGTATGCTAGTGACAAAGTGAATCCACATGTATTTGAAAAGGAACTGTCCATTGGGTTAATCAAAGCCCCAGACAAGGAAAATTAGTGAATTATTTCATTCATAGTCATTAGTCAATAGAGAGTTATACTGCTGTGACATCACAGATGGGTTGAAATTAAGTGGTAAGATTAGTATTAGTAGTCATGGAAAATTTCTGTGAAGTGATCAATGTTAAAGGTTAAAGGTCAGTGGGCATTTTATAGAAAGAAGACATTCCAGGCTTACGAGTGTCCATGACTACATGAGCATGAGGTGCGAGGGGAAAATTAATTGGAGGTGCAAGGTTCTGTATGACGACAGTTCAAAAATGACGGAAGAGTGTGGCATCATTCTGTTTACTGCTACACAGTTCAGCTTGTCAATACTGTGTTACCATACTGTAGGTTATCTTTAGTAGCCATGGACCGATTTAACTTAGTCCTCTATGGACTTGATATGCATTTTGGTGTAGATCTGCGACTTCGGCATGTTAAGAGTTAAAAAGAGAATTGTATACAAGTAATACCTATTCTGCTGCAGAAAGCCATATGTACAGAAAGTTGTGGTTTTAACATTATTTACAAATATATGGTTGTATGTAAATTTGTGGTGCAAAGTAATAAGTAGCATTGTTGTGTACTTGTGAAAAATGAGCAGTGTTTGCATGTATACCTTTTATGCAATCTTCAACATATTTTCAACCTGTAGGCAGCATACACCTGTGCTACAAAAATGAGGGGAGATGGACTAATTTGGCTACAAACATGCCTGTCATATAAAATCAACAAAAGTTACTTTTGATTTGTAGCTTGACTTCAATAATTTGACCTTCGATATACATTGCTAGTTGTTCTGTACTACTAGAAATTTACATACTTTGCCATTAATGTTGATGGATGTAAATGAAACAAATGTTTATGTCTTGCAAGTTGCGTTATCTGTATCAGTTGTATATATTCCTTGTGTTATAATTCATGCGCTCTCTTGTGAATGTACCTAGTGTAATGCCTTTAAGCCATAACTTGGTGCAATACATGTATAACCAAATATGCAATATGGTCCAGATGTGAAATGTCCCTTTTATGGTGATGTCTAGTTTTAACACATGGATTTCAGAAACCGGATGTGCCATGTACTGTATGAAGTCTATGGGAATGACAAAGTCTGGTAGACAACGAGTTGAGTAAAATCATTAGGTGATCTGGAACCATTCCACTTATCGTTTACATGGTGATCAGTGGAATGGCTCCATACTTGGTATTTAGGTACATTGTATATTTATCGTATTTTTGCAGATCTTGCAGTTTTACAGAAGTGTAGATTAACATGTGGAGACAATGTGGTGTAGTGGGTAAGAGCGTGGCCTCCCGATATCAAGATCCCTGGTTTGAATCCTACTGCAGTGTTTGTGTCCTTGGGTAAGACACTGCATCTGTATTACCTCTCTCCACCCAGGAGTACCTGAGAGGACTGAGAAAGCCATTTGTGAATGAATTACCTCCCGAGTGCCTAACAAGCAGCCAGGCTAGGAATACTCCTCGGGGAGTGGGGGTGGCGTAAATTAATGTGCAGGTTTGACAGGAGTCCAATGATCAGTGGGTAATGTGTGACGTCGTGTGAGCATTGTTCTACAGTGATACAAGATGATAAACCCACACCTTTATGTTTTTACCTTTTTAATTCATTCTAAACGCAACAAAAAGTAACTACCCCCTTTTTCAAAATACCATAACTTTTTAAAGAAAATTATTTGGCAGGGGTGTTTCTGCACTAATTGGCTAACTTCTGTGGGAAAATGTGGTTGATCCGTTAATGCATGCATGCATGAGTGAGCACATATTAAAGGCAAAAAGTCACTTTTCAAAAGTCACAAGGGTCATTTTGGGGGATTTGTGATGCAGGATTTTGACAAATTTTGTTTCTGGTGACTGATTTAGCACTATTTATGTTAATTATCTATTGTTTGAACCCCTTACACTTCTTTTGACACTTTTCTCATTTTTTGCACTTCAGTGAGCTCAATTTAAAAATTGCCACCCTTCCTCAATTTTGAAACTGTAAAATCCAATAAGTTTATTGAAAAAAATGAAATCCTTTATTTTTCTGCAAAATGTATCTTAACATGTTGCATGAACATGAGAGGTTCTAACCATGTCATGGTTGACTGACCACACTCTTTAAATAAAGCAAAAAATTCCATTAGTTACCTTTATTTTGGCATAAGTGATGACTCCTGTGACTTTTGAAAAGTGGCCTTTTGCCTTTAATGCATGCTCACTCATGCGTGGCTTGACGGATCAATCACATTTTCACACAGGATAGTCAATGATTGTAGAAATACTCCTGCCAAATTATTTTGCGAGAACTCATTTTGTTAAGAAGTTACGGTACTTTGAAAAAGGGGGTAGTTACTTTTTTTGTTATGTTTATATTGATTACAGAAATTACCATTACAATCTTCAGTCAACTGCTTTGACTTAGACCAGTGCCTTTGTTTACTTCCTGTGACTTACTGTAAGGGTGTGAGTCTATTCAGAGGAAGAAAGAATTGCATAGTCTGGAACTGAGACTAGTGTATTATGGTTCTCCAGTTCAAGATTGATATGTAATGTGCCATATAGTGGTCAGTTTTATACATGTATACGTACTTACGTAGATACATAATTCATATTTTGTGGTGGTTTAAATTTTTTAGTGCATTTCGACCTAATATTCCTATACATAGTAGAGCTGGTGATATTTGATCTAAACCTCATTCGATTATTGTGGAAAAAACATCATCGATAACACAATTTATCGCCTAAGTTGAAAAACAGATTTGTGATGAATAAGATAAATCTTTTTCAGGCTTATATTGACAGTGGCCTTGTAAGGCTGTCATCAGAACGTGGTCAAAACAATGTTGCTTTCTGTAGACCCTCTTGAGATTCATGATGCCGATTGTTTATAAATAGCAATTTTTGGTGGGCAGTGTGTTGACAGAGTTGTTATATTTGTTGACAATTATACTAAATGCACTACTGCTCTTGCAACTACCCCAAGTTTGATAGTTGAACAGCATGGAGATCTCTCTATTACCCCCACCTCCCTGTTTCTACCTAATGATTACAGGCAGTAGCACTCCTGTGCAGAGTATTCATAGCTATGGAGATTTCGTGGTCCCTCCCACTGCAGTGCATGCATTTACCACATTAGATTTTCATAATCAATGGTATTTGGGGCCATATTGTGCCTCTGGCGATATTTTGAAATAATCATGAGATCATCATTGTGTATTCAACATTTTTTCAACATCGGATAATTTCGATATCAAAATATTGCCCAGCACTAGTATACAGTGAATGCAAATGCAATAAAATTGCAAAAATAAACTTGTGAATTTGCCATCTTGAACCAAAATCGCAATATGCAAGAGATATGGGAGTATACAGTGCACCAAGCATTGCTGCTTACATTTTTCATGTACAGTAAAAAGGATTTTTGCTTGACACATTGAAGGTTCTACCCAGTTCTAACCCACAAGGCTTTTTGGCATACTCAGAGAAGTCATCTTAAGCTAAATTGATAAAGTTTAGATCATGTTCATTATGCAATTGGATAGGTCAAATGATGTGAATATCAGATATTTTATAGAACACGTGGCAGTAGAATCACATGTTCTAAACAGATGGTGTCCTAAACTAGCTATTGTGAAAATTAAATATGATGAAATGTAATTTATTCAAATTTGATATATTGTGAGCCCTTTTTATCTGTTACATAACAATTTTAGTTAAATTGGAATTTAAATCCATGAGTACATGTAGTTGATGCCTCCATGTATATTTTGGTTATTTGATATATTAGTTTTCAAATATCAGAATACAGTCATCTCTGCATATGTCAAATCTGTGAGGACCAAAGAAATAGCTTTGACTTATGCAAAATTTGACTGATGAGAGGTCCAAAATAATTTAAGAAAACATAGATTAGGGACCAGGATTGGGCCTTTGACTCGGGCGGCAATTTCTTTGACTTTGAAGTATGCAGAGTTAGCTGTATTTGTTCAAGTCTCTCCTGAATTCATGTTACATGTATGTCATTGCATCACTTAAAGGCCAAGTTCACCCTGACGTCAAGTTTGTTTTATTAAATGCTGAAAAAGAAAAGAAACATATTAATGAAGGTTTGACAAAAATGCATCAAAGAATAACAGAGTTACGGAATTTTAAACTTTTAAATTTGTGACATCACATGCGAGCAACTCGCCATTTGTCATGTGATATAAATTCCAGGAAAGTGCCGTTTTCTCAGAAATTTGAAAAAGATTTTACCTCTGCATTCAATATATTATCATAAATATTGGTTCATGCATGCTTCTATGAAAACATAAACCACTCAATTATCATGAACCATAAAAAAAAATCGCAATTTATGGAATTTATACTACATGACATATGGAGAACTGCTCGCATGTGACGTCACAAAATAAAAACTTTGAAACTTCATAACTCTGTTATTCTTTGGTGGATTTTCGCCAAACTTTCATTAATATGTTTCTCTAATTTTTCTGCTTTTATTAAAACCATCTTGTGAACCTCGACTTCAAGTGTGTCATGGATGTGCAATGTAAGTGGACATGCATGTGCATATCTGCACAACCGCATTTCTTTGAGTATGTCTAACCCTCTCAGTACCAATGCAACAAAATTCCATAGACTGTGCATGTAACGTTGTGAGTGCGGTATTGAAAGGGTAACATTACCAGCATGGACTTTTGATGCAGTAAAGTTTTAAGAGGTATATAGACTTCATTTGACAGTCATTTGGTCCGTTGCAAGAATCTTGTTGAACATCACATGTACTTCCGTAATCCGTAATTCGTAGGGTTTTTTTTAAAGTAATTCAGATGAAACTTAGTAGACATGATGACCTTGATGTGTAGGAGGGTGTGTGTGTCGGACAAGTCATCAGACAGTTACCATGGGCACTGTCATGACTAAGGGGGTGGGGTATCACATTAAGTGCTAGCTTAAAGGTAAATGACATGATTGGGGGTAGTCCTGAACTTGGGCTGAAACTAGTCTAGAATCAAGTTAACTATGCAAGGAGTCTCCTGTGAAAATCTTGTAGTCAAACGTTGACTCATTCTGAAATAAACAATGTCAATATCACTCATAGCACAGAAACCTGCTGTGTGGCTCTCTATGGGGCTTATTTTTATCGTCCCTGGAAAAACTAAGACACTCCTATGCTTATGCTTTATTCTCCTTAAGTGAACAAATTACAGACAAATCCTCCCAGGTGGGAGATCCACTCCTGCTAGTGTATAGTTGGTATATGTTTCAACTCATTTGGTTCTTGAGGCATTTTCAAGTGTTCCCAATCATGTCACTAACCTTTAATTGCTTATACCCTGTACTACATATGGGTGTAAGTCAATCGTGTGTGCTGTGTATATCACAAACTTTGATATTTTTTTTTTCTTAGAGAAGATGTATGTTTTACGAAATATTGGTACTTGATCAATGAACCTTGATCACTAAATTGATTTTAATTATGTATTCAATGTTTTGGCATTTTATGATTGTGTGTGTAACATAAATAATTTCAGTTTCTTCCATTTGATTTGCCAATTCATCTTAAGAAAGAGGGATCTTGTTTCCAAAGACATTTCTGTAGTGTGTGTAATATCTTTGATCAAAAAAGTGTGGTATCATGCTGGTTACCATTTAATAAATGAATGATATCTGTGATTTTTCTAACGGAGGAGAGCATTATAGATGAGTTCTGATTTATGATCTGGAATACTTGCTATTTACTTGTATGGAACATGAAACATTGGTCAAAGGGCTCTGGATAATGGAAGGATAGTGCGCCCTCTTACGGTGTACTGTGGAAATTTAGTTCCAACCCGTCATGTTTTGTAATTATGTTTTCCTACTTGTGATCCAGTGCGTAATTTCTTGATTGGATTGATTGATTGATTGATTGATTGGATTGATTGATTGATTGATTGATTGATTGATTGATTGATTGATTGATTGATTGATTGATTGATTGATTGATTGATTGATTGATTGAATGATTGATTGATTGATTGATTGATTGATTGATTGATTGACTGATTAAATGATTAAATGATTAGCTGACTGGTCGGTAGGTTGGTTGGTGAGTTGGTTAATTGGTGGCTGGTGGATTGCGTTGGGTAGTTAGGTTGATTGATTGATTGGTTGAATGATTGAAATGTTTTAGCCTTGCTTTTTGCTGTTAGTGCGGCTTGTTGGCTGGTTGCTTATTTGATTTGCGCTGCGTCGATTCGGTTGGCTGCGTTGGTGGGCTGGTGGCTTGGTTGCGTTGGTCCATGGGCTTGGTTTCTGACGTTGGTTTGTTGCCGTTGAGTTCGTGGTTTGGGTTGGTGGTTGCCGTTGGTTCGTTTGTTGGGTTGCGTTGGTTGGTTGGTTGGTTGGTTGCGTTGTTGGTTGGTGGTTGGTTGCGTTTGGTTGGTTGGTCTGCCGTTTAGTGTTGGTTGGTTGCGCTTGGTTGAGTTGGTTGGTTGGTATGGTTGGGTTGAGTTTGGCTTGGATTGGATGGATGGATGGTTGTTTGGTTGGTTGGTCTGGATGGTTTATTCGTTGGGTGGTCGGATGTGATTGAATGATGGGCTGGTCGATTGATTGGTTGATTGGTTAGTTGGTTGATTAATTGTTTGATTGATTGATTGATTGATTGATTGATTGATTGATTGATTGATTGATTGATTGATTGATTGATTAATTGATTGATCATGGATGTATCAAAATCATTGGAGTAATGCTTGTGATTGATACTCTAATCAGTACATTGTTTCCGATGCACAAGTATGTCCCCTGTCGACTATGTGAATACTGATTCGCCCGACATAGTGCCTGGAAAACTTTGATTGGAAAAGCGATTTATATGAATGTATGACAATGAAAAGCAAAACTCACCAATGTCCTGAGACTACACAGTTGAACTAGTTTGGTAATAATAATTCCTAAAGTTTGTTTTATTTTATGTCATCGTCGCAGAGTGTCTTTATCACGTGAACACTGTCAACAGAATCATGACCAACTATGAGCTGAAATTTGGATCCAAATGTTAAATTTAAGTCATCATACACAAAGAAAAGCAGCCAGGAAAAAAAATAATGCAAAAATCCTAATACAAAGTAACTTTTTTTTAAATGTCAAAAAATATTGCATAACAGCTTACCTCGAACACAACACAGATAATAAAACATTTTGGATGGAAATTATTTCATTGATCCGAGTAGAATTTAACTTGACCTTGCTAGAATTTACAGGTGTTAAACTTATTAATCAATAATGACAACGTGAATAGGCTGGGAAATACAAACGAGATACCCGGGATGAAAGGAAGAGAAAAGAAATACTGATGATCATAGGAGGAAAGGCAAAAACAGAGCTGAAAAGGGGGTTGGCTCAAGAAAACTGATAAGGATGGGGGATAATCATCAAGATAGCAGATGAACCTTCCTTTTGGCAGAGCAAGATTTATAGTAGCACTTCTTTGCACACCCTGTTGAATTAATTACAGTTTTAGCAATGATCTAGTTAAAATGTAAAAGCATCTTATCTTACAGTGTGTAGAATGAAAATAGAGAAGGAAGGGAGAAGGAAAGGAAGGAGTAGGAGGAATGGTGGGGGAAGGGATGGAAGGGGGAAGCTTATCAAGTTTTTGGTTTTTGTCCACTAACCTTTCATTCCATTTTAGCATCAAATTGGTGGGGTTAATCACACCTGTTACATGTCTTCTCCCTGAATCTACACAGCTATGGAACTGGCGTCAATTTTTGGCAATTTCTGCTCATGCAATCTGTAATCAGACGACTAGTTTGAGTATGAGTTTGAGTTTGATGTTTTATTATCCAAATAAAAAGTATATATAACAATACATTGTGAAACTTACAGTTTTACAAAGGACAAATGGAACCAGAAAATAGCATTAAATGCTAATCGTGTCTGGTACCATTAAGACACATAAGCAGCACAGCAATGAGAGTACAATATAATGAAATAATTATGAATAAATGTTGAATACATACTTAAGCTATCACCTATTCTATATCTAGTCTAAAATATATTGTGTGATTAAATACAAAGCTTAGGTATCTTAACTAAATAAAATGATAAAGGATTATCTAACATAATGTTTACAAAAAAAAGGCAAGAACTTTAATTAAAAGTTCAAAGCAAATTAATTTTATTAACATTTGAGATATTAGAATTTTACGAAGCAATGGCAATACAGTATAATGAATAAATATGAATAAATGTTGATTACATACTTAAGCTGCATGTATAGGCTATTCTACATCTAGTCTAAAATATATTCTGTGATTAAATACAAAGCTTTGGTATCTTAACTAAATAAAATGATAAAGGATTATCTAACATAATGTTTATAAAAAGACGAGAACCTTGGTTAAAAGTTCAAAACAACTATTCCATTAACATTTGAGATATTAGAGGTTTACGAAAGCAATACACTGATGCTTTCTCCCGTACGGATAGGGGTAAATCATTCCAGAAGCATGTGCCTCTGAATGACACTGAAAATTTGCCCTGCATAGTCCTAACCCGAGGCACACTCAACTTCTTATTTTCCCTTTGTCTTGTCTCATATTGGTGCTCTCTAAAACTGCAATACTGAATTAGGGACTGCTGCAATTTACCATACATAAAAACACAGATAGATAAGTTATGGAGTTGATACACATTCAATAATTTTAACTTCTGAAATATTGGTTTTGAATGAGTCCTGATTGGACTAAAGGTTATAATTCTTAGTGCCATTTTTTGGCTTAAATAAACACTTCACTCATGCTCATAATTATAGAATATTTTACAAACATTTTAGAAGTTGCCATTTTTCCGTGAACGGTACATCTGAGATTAATATTTGCTCACCCCAGGTGAAACAATTAAAATCTAAGAATTTCAGGAATGTTGAGCATTTTGTAGCGTCCGACTCGACACTAACACCTGTGTTTATAAATGGCGGTATTGTTGTTGTTGTTGTTGTTGTTGAGTCACGTGGTGGTTACGCGCATTCTTAAACTTGTAACAGACAATTCTGATGTTAATTTAATGATACAAGACATTAGATACAAATTTATCGGTTTTGGGGGTTGTTTTTTAAAATTACTTTAATTTAATACTTTTTTTCATGGTTTTTGTGGATTTAAAAAAAATATGTAATTGTTATTGCGTTCAAACGTATTTTAGTTTTTATTTTAGTCATCTCAGGAAATCCAAAAATTGCTTCACATACTGCGTTTTTGTGAAATAAACAGTTGTCTTGAAAATTTTGGATATAGGAGAAAGAACTTAAGTATCAACAAAATATTCCAGAATTATGAGCATGAGTGTCTATTGTTGTTTCATAATTACGCCCCAAACCACAATTTCATGTGTCATATGTGGTTGGATTAATGTCTTTTACAATAATAAAAAAAATATGCCTTGGTACAAACTAGAAATCATGTTGGTTTTGGGGGCCGCAGTGGCCAGTAGAGTAGAGTAGGCTCACTACAAAATATATTACATATTTTTGGAAAGTATATGGTCTAATAACAAAATACCAGAGATGCCTGTCGGGCAACATGTGGATAAATAACGTCATCCTGACGTCATTAGTTTTCTACATTTCAACAGTATCAAAATCATCCGGAGTACTTGCCACTTTCTTCATTATTAGAGCACCTTTTAAGCTATAATCTTCAGGCATATTATCCTAAAAAATCATAATGTAATGGGTGTGTGGGTGTGGAGTTTCAATATTCCCTTTGTTATTCGGTGTATTTGTGATAACTCTGGGACTGAACATGCACGTACACCAAATAATCTCCTTGTCCAAGTATATACCAATCATAATAACTACAATTATATTCGTGCTTTATCAAAAATATGTCTCGAGGCAATGCCAAATCTTCATATGATACACACATCAATTTATTTATACGAAATCACAGCGTTCTTTTTACTTATATCCCACTTGACATTGTCTATATATGGACACCTA
Source organism: Eucidaris tribuloides (assembly GCA_001188425.1). Lineage (NCBI taxonomy): Eukaryota > Metazoa > Echinodermata > Echinoidea > Cidaroida > Cidaridae > Eucidaris > Eucidaris tribuloides. The sequence continues at coordinate 21,029 of JZLH01S0136714.1, forward strand.
GAAAAAAAATAAAAGAGGGAGATACACTAAAAGAAGGAGGCGAAGGAGAAATATTTCAGCACCGTATTTCTACACAAGGTAATGAAAAACTACAAATTATCAGTAAAAATAAGGGGACTGAAGAATAAGAGTGATATATTGGGGGATTTTAACATGTTTCGTGGGAGTATAGTTTGAAATATAGACAGAAAAAACACTATGAAATATACACATGTGAAGTTACACAATAATGCATAATTAACAATTTGTCGATAAGATCTTTCTCTCTTTCTCAAATTGGAGACGAGGGGATGCTGATGGAGATAAGGGCATAAATAGATCTCAAAATTCTTGAATATGCACGTTGTCAAAAAGGCTCATCTTAGAAATTAAGTAAAACTTAGCGATGATGACGTAGTCATTACGTAAGTATTTCCCTCTTACAAATCACGAAAGCAGGAATGAATTTTTTAGCATTAAACATTGAACTGATTAGAAAGGGAAAAGGAAGATGCCATTCAGTCAATCAATGAATCAATCAATCGATCGATTGATCACTCACTCACTTATTCATTCATTCATTCAATCAATCAAACAATCAATCAATCAGTCAATCCATCCATCCATCCATCCATCCATCAATCAATCAATCAAGCAAGCAAGCAATCAAGCAATCAATCAAGCAAGCAATCAATCAATCAATCAATCAATCAATCAATCAATCAATCAATCAATCAATCAGGCAAGCAAGCAAGCAATCAAGCAATCAATCAAGCAAGCAAGCAATCAGTCAATCAATTTATTTTCATTTGTAATTCTGAGGATTGAGTTCTTGAGTAGGATTTGAATAAAGTTTTTGCCTATATCTCATTGATTTGTTTCATCCATTAAAAAAATTCTGAAGAATATCAATAAGAAATAAAAATGATGCTGAATTTATATTGACACTTTTCAAGATCCTACCCATTTTCCCCCTACCCATTGCTCGAATTTTGAGTCGTATTGGGAAGGGAGGGGATTGGAGCCCCCCCCCCCCCCCCACCCCTTCCCAGACTGATTTCTGGGCATTTGTCATCGTCCGTGTATGGCTTTTTTTTTCTCAATTTGAAATGATAAGATCCACAATCTTTGTACTGCTTCGTACAAAAGGCTTTCTAACAATTTTCACCACAAGAAGAATTAGGCCAACAACCGCGAAGGACAAATCGAAATCAGACAACAGATGGCGCACTCCACATTTTAATATTAATTTCCAATCCGAATAATTTCAATAATCGCTTTACTTACGACGTCGCCAGGAGGGAATAAGCCGAACTTGTCTGTTCTTGCAGGCATATATTGTTTGTCCAGCCTGCGTATTGATGTGCATTATAGTTTTCAGTCGCGTTTTCACTTTCTTATCTGTAACCATAGAATCGATTCAGTGTCGGGTATAATCGTAACCAAAGTCATTAGTTATTCATACCCACCCGCGAACGTATCCTTGAAGTAGGCAGCTGTCATTGGAGACAGACACGCTATTAAATAAATGTTTTATTTGATTGAGTTCTATGATATGTAAATATCGATTATAATTGGCCACGTTGGTGTGCATAAATGAATTTTAATCAGGCTTGGAAAATGTGATATTCTTCATGCGTTCATTTTCGTTCATATCAGTTTAAACAATATATAAACAAAACAATCATCGTCATTACTGGTGTTTCTGTTATCCACGTTGTATTTTACAGAAATGTCTTCATTTATGCAGATGTATTATTTCATGAAAATCAATTATACAAAGGGGAAAATGAAATCAAAGCAAATCAAAACCTGCATCATCCTATGCTGCTGTATATTGTTATGGTGCAAATAATGATTTAATTGGACTTTTCAATTTCTTTTGATTCGATTTATTGCATTATTTGTCTAAAAATATAACTGGGAAATTTTGTTCAAAAAAAATCTGTCAGATATTTAAATAAAAATATAATTTTAGAATACTACAACTACGACGAGGGACGGGGGGGGGGCTGCTTAAGGGGTTGCAGTGAATCAGAGGAAAAAAGTAGGAACAACGTTCTGAAACAAACAAACATAGACAAAAATACAAACAAAAAACAAAACAAAACAGGGAGACGTTTACAGTCTGAGAGTGATATTTGGGATGGACGCTGAATCCCCATTCCCTCTTGCATGTTACACATTACACTGCAAATACTGTGGTGTTAATTTTAACACTGATGGTATTAACCGATACCAGATGTGGTGTTGAATCTCAACACTCTTGGAGTTAAATGTAATAACTTTGGTGTAAGAAGTTATTATTTTGGTGTTAAAATAACACCCAATGTGTTGATACTCACCACATCTGGTATCCATATAGAACAACACCATGGGTGTTAAATTTAACACCCCATTTTTCAGTGTTGAAAGACAAGTACTTTAAATCCTACATGGTCTAGAATATATTGAATCATACTCCTATGCTGATGACTACGTTTTGTATAACTAGCTTCGTTGAGAAATTACTATTCACAGACGTGCAAAATAAACACACACGCACAGACATTAAAAAGTACATAAACTTTTGCGATTGGACAGGACGGGCGTGGCACGCAAGCACAACAAACCAATCCTCTTAAAAAATGAAAGTTCGGAAGTTCAGCCGAACTTTTCAGCATTCTTCTATGAAACCTTATCGTTTCGAGGCATATTTCAGATATTCTGCTAATCTGAATTTCATATTGCGGTATGAGGCATGTGTGTACTTTCAAAATCCAAACTGGTACTGATTTGAGCCATGTCAAAATCGTAGGTACCATATTCACTACTGTAACAGTGTAAGTGTCTAAATCCTAGTATGGATGGTAGTTTGCTCCAGAAGTAGATCTGACAAATAAATATTCAGTTTTATATTGCTTTGATTGTTTGATTTTGTGCACTAAGATTTTGTGCAAGTTGGAAGAAATGCACAATGAGGTGATTATCATTTTACTGAAATTTCGCTAACATCTTTATTAAAAAGCATTATCAACAATGTACTTAATTTTTTACCTG
>JZLH01S0136723.1:0-28213 GCA_001188425.1 Eucidaris tribuloides
TAGGACAGGTAGTACTGGTTAACCCCCCCCCCCCCCACCCCTTGTAGTACAGATTGATGTACTTTGACAAAACTATAATAATAGCTACCTTTATTTATTTGTATCTTATTTTATTTATTTTATTTTATTTTATTCATTGGTGTATAAAAATATCAATAAAATATACATTTTCTTCCACATCTTGATAACTGCTCCAGTTGGTTGTTTATCTACAGTAGAGATGACTTGTTCATCATTTTAAAACTTATATCCTACATATTAAAACTTTTGAATTCTGTTGATATTTCTTTCAATATGTTGTTCATTTTGTGGCGACAAGGAAAACAAAGTCATTTCTTTACCTGTACTGTCTTTTTCAAAGTTGAGTAGTACATCAATATCATCCTCTGTCATCCTCCCAAGTATCAGACCAAACACTGCTGTGTAGTGCCTGTAAGTTAAGACCATTCATTATACAACACACATTTAAAATTGATCAGCAACATCAGATTCTACCAAAAGACTAATAGATTTTGATATTATAAATATCCTAAAATTCCTTTGTTTAAAAATGATTATAAACAAACTACCTACAGTGGCCACTGAATTAATGTCCCCTGGAGACAATGTTTGAGTTAAAAAAATCTGTGTTCAGCAGCCACCTATCTATAAAGGCCACAAGATTTCTTGGTCAAATACTATAGACAGGTTTCACTGTGCTTTCTTGAGGTGTAAGTTTATCAAGTTGACACAAATTCCAAGATTTCTGAAGATGAATGAATTTCCAAAGTTATATATTTCAAACTATCAGATATCCATTCATACATACAAAATGTACAATACTTTCAAACAAAACTGTCATATGTCAAATGTAAACCTAACACTTTTATACAGTGCCATGAAACTACTTTGTAGCATAGTATTTGATACCAAATAAAAAACAATTAAAGGCAGCTGCCACTCTTGTCAAATCTTCATATAATGAATAATTCTTAATACTACATAGATTTAAGAGAAAAATGATTCATGACTTACTTTTTGATGCACTCAAGAGCAGTGAGTAATGTCCACGGAGGTTTCTTGTGGACTATTTCCAACCTGTAATGAATATATAGGGTTGAACTAAATATTATCACAAAATGTCGGTGATGGTAGATAAATGTATAAAGTTAAATTACAAAGAGCACACTGAGGCCATTACTTCTGTAGACCCAAGTATGGTGTAACAACCTGCTCTAGAATATGATTTCTCGGATTTTAATTCATTATATTTTGTTTATTTAATATTTTGAAACAATACTGTATAATAAGAGAGGTTAAATACAATCACTTCAGTTTCTCATTGCATGGGAACATTTAAATGCTGTTCAAAACAGTTACAATGTCTGCCAATTTGAATGCACATAAGAACTCTGCATCAGGCCCATAAGGGTTTGAAGATCTACTACACAATCGTTTTTATACCCATCCTTCTGCTTTTATTGCTCTGTAATTCAATTGACCTGTAACATTTTACATCTTCATATTTGTTCAGAATCAAAGCATTTATCTGTATGTCCTGGTATCTTATGTATCTGTGTAACTCTTGTATAATAAAATATCATTTAAACAGTAATTTATAATAACTAGTAATACAGTGTGGGACAACGCTGGTGTTTTACTCCTTGCTCTTGACTCATAATTACAGGGTTGTAGGTTTTGATCTCATTTGGTGCACATGCCCTTAGCCAGGGTATGATGTCCACAATTATGACTCTTGACCCAGGTGTAGTACATAGGAAAACGGACAAAACAATATACAGTTCGGACTCGATTATACGGCCATCGATTATACGGAGATCTCTGTTATCCGGACAATGGACTTATCATTCATTACGTGTAATTGATACCCCTTCATCAGAAGTGTACACAGAAACCTGCTGGAAATCACTGAACAATAAATAATGTGACACTTGTGGGAGGTCTGTTGCAATTTGTGCATGGTCTTTGGGTTGTTTATAAAACAACTTATGGCATGTGTACCTCCCCCTATACTGTGTTTGTACATTATCTCTCTTATCCGGCCATATCACTTATCCGGATGGCTGCTGGTCCCAACATCGCCGGTTAATCGAGTTTGTACTGTAATTACAATATAGTTATTTCTATAGCACTATATACATATTTGTTTCATAGCACTGTTTCAGCAATGCAGCAGCTACACAGCGCCACAGAAGGGGCATGTGGCTGTGAGTGTTGATAGTGTTGAAGTACCATCACACCGGGTTTTCACCCTTCTCTTTTCAATGAAGTGTGTGGGTTCTTTTACGTGCTTTACGTCCTATCCGAGGGACAGGGCAATGCCCAGGGATAAAGTGCCAATACCAAGGACACAACCGCCATGACGTGGGCTTGAACCACATACCTCTATGTCGGGAAGCCAAGCTAATACCCACTGAGCCATGATACTCATTATATAATAATAACTAAATGCATTAGAATATGTACATATTGCTGCTGTGGTGACAAACCCTCATATCTCAATTTTTCATGAAAAGTACTTTTTAGCTCCAGGAACTAGATGTGCCATGTACTACTCTATGGGATTTAGAGAATCTCGGGGGCAAAGGATTAATGTAACTTTGTAGTTAGAAGATGAGGCTTGCTTCTGTCCAAATTTAGGATTTCAATCTTGAACAAGAGTCCCAGAGGTTTATGATGCTCACCTGAGCAAACATCCTCTGTTTTGTGCCCCTACAGAGTACATTATCAAAGATTTAGCCCTTGGAGGCCAATATTTAGGCTTCAATGGGGCCACATAAATCATTTGAGAAACTCTGCATCCCTTTCCCAAACAGATGAATCTATCAAATTCAGCTAAAATCTGAACATCCATATTTGGGGCTCTGCTAGTCCTAAACAGGTAACAATTTTGAGACACATGGATTTGTCACATCAAATTATGGAAAATGTATTCCAAAAATACATTACTGATATAATTAGTACAATATTTTTCTGAACATGAGCGCGATCAGCAGGAATAAGCAGGATAATAGTACAAGAAGGGGATGCTTAGCTGGAAATATTATCTGCACTGTTATGACTTTTTTGTTCTCACCAATGATCTGTGTAACAATCCATCATCTCTGTTCTTAACATTGTAGATACAGCTAACTGCAAAGAAACCTTCATCTTCTGCAGAACTTCATTAACCTGAAATAAATTTAAAAAAACCCCCAAATACATGAAATAAAATACAGCATCCCTCCACAGTCTAGGTCACCAATTTTCCATTCAGATATTAGAGAAAGAAAAAATGTATGAGTAACTAGTTTGACCATAGATAGTTTTTGTATAGTGTTAGAATAAATCATCCAGTTAATTATCAAGGTGACATTCATTCATGAATATTACGATATCGACAGCATTATTGTCAAAATATTTTTATTCCTGGTTGTTTGATTATCCATTCGAACATCGGTTCTGGCTCCGACATTGAAGTAGTACTATTTATTAAATTGAGTGTACATAATCTTACATACTGTCTATATTAGCAAGAATCTATAAAATCATAAACATATGATTGCCCCACGAATATTGGCACCATACCATTCTCCTGCAACTATAACACTATTTTCAATTGAAATTTACATCATACAGCATGTGGCTGCTGTAACCCTTTTACCCTTTTGCTCCCCCTTAACCCTAAAAAGGCTGGGGGGGGGGAATCCGTCCCCTCCCCCACACGTTTCGCGCAATATGTCTGCAACGCGCAAAGCAGTTGCCACGGCGTTTCATGACTTTTTTCTCTCAAATGTCGCGCATCTTTTGAGACCAAATTTGAGACATCCAGGTACGCGGTTCCGAAGTTACGTAACATTTTGTACTTGCATGTCACCCCAAAAATCACTAAAAAACATGATTTTGTGTACAATTTCAATATAAATTGTGTTTTCAGCCAAAAATTCATAAATGTATGATTATTTTTACTTTAACTGGTTGAAATTAATTAATTTTGCACTGTTTATGATCGCAATAGTGTCCCCAACAAATTTCATTGACAAAACAATCAAAAACAATAGGTCGAAAAAACAAAGAAATACATAAGAAATTCACAAAACAATGAAATATATAGGAAATCAATTTTGATTCCGGATTTTTATCAAGTACATTTGTTAAGAACACTAAAAAGAGTGTCTAGACCCAAAACTTAGCATTTTTGGAGCTATAATTAGTGATTTACAGCTTAATTATGATTTTATGCATAAATTAGCATAATTAATTAATATGAAATCAATTTCAGGTAATTAACTATGCAGTCTTGTAGATTAAGCAATGGGCGAAGTGTGTGCCGATTTTCGGCGCGATTGTGCGGTCGACAGCCGAGATCTCAGGGGGGGGGGGGGGGGTAACCCTAACCAGGGTTTAACCAGGGTTAACCCTAACCAGGCCGGGCTTTTTGGGCTCTTCTGTAGCCGGGGGGCAAGCACATCGGCCAAAACATAATGTACAAAACTGTTTGGTTAATGACCTGGAAATTATTTCACATTAATCAATTATGCCAATTTATGCATGAAATTAGAATTTACCTCTTAATCACTACATAAAGCTCCAAAAGTGCTATTTTTTGTTCTAGACACTCTTTGTAGCATTCTTAGCAAATCTATTTGAAAAAAAAAATTCGAAATTGAAATATATTTCTTATGTATTTATTGATTTCTTTTTTAATTTCTTATGTATTTCTTTGTTTTTTGACCTTTTGTTTTTTATTGTTTTTTCAATGAAATTTGTTGCAGACACTTTTGCGATCACAAACAGCATAATATTCATTAATTTCAATCATTAAAAGTAAAAATAATCATACATTTATGAATTTGGGCTGCAAACACAATTTGCATTGAAATAACACACAATTTCACATTTTTTGAGCTATTTTTAGTGTGATATGCAAGTACGAAAAGTTGTGTAACTCTTGAACCGTGTACCCTGACGCACAAGTTAGGTCTGAAAAGATGTGCGAGATTCAAAAGAAAAAAGTCACCAAATGCCACGGCAATTGGGGGGGGGGTGGATTCAACCCCCCGGCCTTTTTAGGGTTAACTTCCATTTTAGCTTTTCATTTTTTAAGGGCCACATGACAGGCTAAACAAATACTTTGCCCCCTTGGCCTTCCATCAAATCCTGCGTCACATCTGTGAAGTACATATATATATATATACATACATATGTCCATACACCCATTGAAGACTGGTTTGATTTTGCTTTAACATGCATTTATCTTGGACCTCGAGACAAGATATCTCATGTCTAGTCTTCAACAGGGTAAATGACTTCTTGAAGTTATCATACCTTATTTTCTCCACGCGACACCACAGGCGACTCCTGTTCTGTACGAATACCAGCAGTGGGTGGGTCTATGGAAACCGAGTGCGTTACTTGTGGTACCCTAGGAGCATTCCATGAAGAGGTGTGGTCACTGGATGATATGGTCAGTGGTTCAGACTCAGGTTTGCTACAGGTTTGGTTGTCTTCCTCTAGCTGTCCTTTGGCTTTCTTCTCAAGTTCTTGACAGAAATTCTGTGGGATGACAAAAACTGGCAAATGTGAGTTCCAAGTTTAAAGTACTACTGAGACGTCTTTTTAATGATAGATCACAAATCAAGTGCAAAGTAGTAAAAATATATAGCTTAAAGTCCCCAGGGTTTATCTACCAATAATTTTTAAACTGTTCACCAATGATTTCAATAGACCATTGGTAATGTAGGCGTCACACTGTTCCGAAGTTGGACAAACGATTACGGGAATTCTCAAATTTGGCTCTGATTGTATAAACATCAAGCCATTCGTGAGAGCATTTCAATCCATCGTGTGACCTTCTGCACGCATCGTACTTGCTTCTGCTGTTGATTGGCTGTGTTGATGAAGTTTGAGGCCAGCTTTGGGCGAAATTGAAAATTCCATATCCGTGTGACCATCTTGTGTGTCAATTTCAGGACAGTGTGACACCACCTTAAAAGTTAAGTTGACGTGATTTCGCCGAAACTGCTTGAAAATGCCTCAAGAACCAAATAGTTGAAATATGTACCAACTACTGCACTACAGGAGTGGATCTCCCACTGGGAGGTTTGTCTGTAATGTTGTGTTACTTAAGGAAATCAAGCACAAACTATAGGAGTATCTTATTTTTGCCGCCGGTGGTACGGATAAAAATAAGCCCATAGAGAGCACAACAGCGGTTTCCGTGCATACGAGTGATGTTGACAATTGTTATTTAGAATGAGTCAACGTTAATTACAAGATTTTCACAGCAGAATCCTTGCATAATTTTACGTTGATCTAGAGTAGTTTCAGTTCCCAAGTGAGGACTACCCCCATCCATGTTAGTTACCTTTAAGACAAACCAAGACCTATAACATCTATAACATACCAACTTTCATTGCACGTATTGTAGCTGTAACAATATGTGCTCGATAATCCCAAGAAACAGCTTGTTTCAAAGGTTGATTGGTTGAAATCTGCCATAATATTGTTAAATATTGCACAATTAAAAATTTCCAGCCAATTTCCTTCTAACTGTAGTTTCAGAATACCAAAGTTGTTCAAAGTCAGAGATACTGTTAAATGCAAATTTAGAATTTTTCAGAACAGAAACTGAAGTGTTCTTATTTTGTTACCTTGATCTACATTTAGAACAACATTAGAGTTCTAAATTAACTTTCAGAATATTACCCAATCTTCACAAACACCACATTGAAAATAATGAGTTGAAAATCACTCACCTTACTTCCATACGAGGATACACCACTAAATGATGATTTCACAGCCAGGTTTTTGTCATTGCTGAGGAGGACAACAAGACTCCCCTGATCTGAAAGACAATGGTGTTCAAGAAAGAGTGCTTGCTTACTTAGACATCTTCAATTGTTAATACATGTACAATTATGGGTAGGATGTAAACAACAGTTGTTTTCCCTGTTAACATTTTATTACAACTTGTAGAACTGAATTTATATAAATGAAAACTTAATTTCTTCAAAACGGTGATTACACACTTGCGAACATATTAAAAACACAATTTTGCATCACAAATGTTACCCCTTAAATGAGTGCTATAAAAACAAAGAAATATGACAGATATTACACTTTTACATAGTAGAAAAACTCTCACGAAATCATTCATAAAACTGGTAGGTTTACATTGACTATTTTCCTATATCTAAGACATTTCATCACAGAATTGCGGAATGGAAGGAAACATGCAAATTTTCTCAGTCTATATTTTTAGATACCTACGGATTTTAAATAAGAACTGCATAAAATTCAATGGTAACTTCAGAAATTTTCACAGCGTAATAATAACATAAAAGTCTAAACTTTCATCTGTAAGTTTTGTACACATCACTTTTTGTATGATGTATGCATAGCTGTTAAAGTTGACATGACTCTAAAAGTGCTCAGAGATGCACTGTTCAGACATGATTGACATATGTGAGCCGCTCCGACGGTAGGAGGCATAAGTCGCAAAAATCATTTTCTGTTTTTTGCTTGATTCAAAATCTCCATATTCTTAGCTTTAAAATGATATATAACACTTGAAATACACGCAAAAGGAAAGGGGCGAAAAACGCGACCGAAAGTTCAATTTCAAGACAGCGCGCCAAGGAAGTTTACGGAGAAATTGGCGTTTAAAGTTTCACCATGAATTCAAACTCAGTCGGGCGCGATGCGCCCTTAAATTAGTGATATAAGTCCTAAAAAGTCCTCAGCAACCGGGACTTCACCTGCATCTAAAAAGTTAAAAATTGGCATGGTGACAGACTGTACTCTTGTCCACTTGTATGCAAAATGTCAAGTTCATTTATTAATGTTTACAGTGGAAAGTTAAATGATGTATGTGACAATGTAAAACGGAACTACCGCTAATCTGCAGCCATTCGGCGCAAATGTGTTGCTACAATCATTTCAATCTTTAATTTAATCAATTTTGATATAATTCATCATGGAAAAATAGTGTTTTCACTGTTTTTGATATTGATGATGTCCTAAAAATTCTAAAAAGAATAACAAACACAAACACCGTATGTAAATCTAACGCTACAGCCCAGTTCTTGCTGTATGTCACTGTATAGCCATTTGCTGTGGCAATCATACATACGGCAGTTTTTGTTGTCGTTTCCACTATGAGAGAACATCACTTTTAGCTTTCACTTGAGTCATGTAAGAATTGCAGAGGACGAATAGTTATGCTAGATCGTTATTTGTTAAGTCTGGAAACCAATAATGATTTGTGTAAGATGGTGCGTTCTGTATTTTTTTTCATAATTCAAACACACCACTTTTCATAGCAGAAATAAAAAAATACTTCCATAGCAATACATGAAATCCTTGTATGCTATTGGTTCTTTTTTTTTAATTATCCATGTGTTTTGCTGGTTGAAGTACAAGACTATGTACATGTATATAACTTATGTAGTATGGGTATGCAAGTTTCTCGTAAACCCTTTTATGCTTCTTACGTAACTCGCATCCCTCAACAAAAGAAGTTTGAAACGCTTTCTGTAGACAGGGGATTAACACGCGTAGCACTGCCTGGCAGAGATCCGGGTCTATTGTTTTCCTTTTCAATAGTTGTTTGTGTATTATCCACTTAACCAGTTGCAAACAAACTAACTTGAAAGAGAGAACACTCGCCGTTTTCAGTTTCAGCAAGATACAATACTTTCTTTAATTATCTCAACTATGAGATGCAAACCAATGTAAACAGGGAGGCACGAAAATAATTCACACCTCTCTCTGCGGTAGCGTCCACTTTATATAAATCTGTGTTGTGATTGGCACTGGTTTGTTGAAAAAGAGATTATGCATTTTTGTTCTTAAAATTTCCCTATAGCATTCCGAAATCAACAGAGAATTCCAAACGATTTCTATGTCAAAAGCATGGGACACTCGGGTGTTTGATTACAGGGGGAAAAAAGAGTGTGTTTAATGAATACAAATTCTACACGAGCGTTAGGACGGAGTAGCTGTACCCCTCCCGAGGTTATTCGCATTTATTTCATGTTGTTTGATTAAAAAAGTAAAGCATTACATGTTCACATATACAGTCACACACCAAGTATACTGTCTATGAAAAAGCTAGGATACTGGAAATACGCCGCATGCCGATGTCACGTGACAGTCCTTAGTAACCCGGTTTCGGACGATCGTTCGCTCGAACGACAACTTGACCCGTCGAAAAGGGTTTGGAAAATCGCTGTTTTGGGGTATTTAGACTTCGAATCCAAAGCTGAAACTCACACATTAGATAGAATAGATATCAAACTTTTCAAAACTGAAATAAAAAAAATTTCACCAAAATAGTGGTTTGGGTTGGTTTTTGGCGTTTTCTGTGATTTCGTCCGTTGCGACTTTTGCCCCCTACCGTCGGAGCGGCCACATATTAACCTGTTGCTTATAGAAACCGGTCGTGCCATGTATTAACTGTATGGGAATGAGAGAATATCAGAGACAACAGAGTTATGGTGTTAAAGTCAAACCATGATCATAATTTGCTTAGTGCCTAACAGACTTACACTTTTCTTTGCATTGTAAACAATATTGCAATATCTGGTCATCATTCGTCTCAGAAAACTTGTCAGCAGTGTTTTCCTTGTACTGAGAAAAGAAGAAAAACAACAACAGAAAAATACTCATTAATTTATGGCAATATTCATTTCACAGGAGAGGTAGACTGCTGTAGGTAATTAAAAGCACTTTTTAACTCTTATCATGCCAGAGGATTTAACCCTCTATGGAATTTATGTGTATTATTTGGTGCAGATCTGCGACTTAGGCATGTTAAGAGTTAACAAATGATGTCTCCAATTAACCTCAAAAAGAGCTGCATGGCTCTACTGCTAGGTCTCTAATTATATTGTAAACACTAAACTTTTGTGACATGAAACTTTCAGAACTTGTCAGAACCGCCGACCAAGTCTTGCATTGGCATTCAAAACGACACGTAGATTCAACTTTTGCGTGCAGTTTACTTTTGCATATCTCGAGTTCTCAACTCCTCAGGATATTTGCAAAAGCTAAATGCTTGCAAACAGTAAAAATGAAACTATAAAAAGATTACACTAAAAAATGATAAGGTGCATTAAAAAACGTGAAAAATCTTTGAGTGACCTGTGTTACCATACTACCTTTTCCCATTTGACTTTGGTGTTAGAATAAACCATCCAGTTGAAGGCAATATAGGCTTCTAATTCACGGATATCTTGATAATTATAGCATAATTTTCAAACTTTTGTATTTTTGGCTTTTCATTTAATCTACTTAAACATCATAAGGGTTGTCGATTGTATTTCGGATTGTGAGGTGGCAAAAGTAAGAAACATGTCAAAAATGTGCAAATTTGCATTATATAAAATTGAACATTGTGTTTCTTTTATTAGTAGTATTTTTATGTTCAGTTTAATGGTTTTGCTGTGCCATGTACTGCTTTTTTAAACGTATCCTTCAATAACATTTTATGAATTTTTCAAGTTGTCAAAATTATTGGGGGGGCACATCGATATGTTTACCCCTCCACCCCTAATATTTTCATTGGTGTGGCAACTGCCCCCACCCCGGATCGACGCCCCTGAACATCATTACACTGCCTACCCATTCAAGTTTTAAAATGAAGTGCCAGTAGTATAAAACACTATCTTCAACTTTAAATGTGCTGAAGTCGCAGATCTGCACCAAATAATACACATAGAGTCCACAGAGGTTTAAATCCTCTGGCATGATAAGAGTTGATTTGTTCAAAGTTTATAATTTATACTATTCTGTTGTGGTTCTGGACTCTATCCACATCCATTCATGGGAAGGAGTTGGTAGTGCTGTAACCACCACATAATGATGATCTTGAAATCTGATTTATTGTAACATGCTTACGTCTTGATACGATTGTCCTTTGATGGCAGGATCTTCTTTGTTTCGGTGAAGAAAGTCGGCAGCTTTCCTGGCACTACTGGCAACTGGGGTCAAGATGTCCTTAGAGTCCTGTAAAAAATTAACCTCATCATCATTAATATCATTACCATCAATTCATCATCATCATCATCATCATCATCATCATCATCATCATCATCATCATCATCATCATCATCAGCATCAATATCATCCTCCTTCTCTACTTCTTCATCAACCTCATCATCATCATTTTTACCGTCCTCATCATTACCATCATGCTTATCATAATTGTCATCATCACCTCATCATCCTCATCATCATCTTCGTAGTCAACACCACCATCATAATCCTCCTTCTCCTTGCCATCTTCATTCTTTCATCACCATTAAAGGCAAGGTTCACCCTGACATCAAGTTGGTTTAAATAAAAGCAGAACAATAAGAGAAACATATTAATAAAAGTTTGGCGAAAATCCAACAAAGAATAACAGAGTTATGAGGTTTCAAAGTTTTACATTTCTGACGTCACATACATGTACGAGCATCTCCCCATACATGCATATGTCATGTAATGTAAATTCCATAAAATTGCCGTTTTCTCAGAAATTTCAAAATGATTTTACCTGTGCATTCAATATATTATCAGAAACATTATTTCATACATGCTCCCATGAAAAAAAACCCATTCAGTTATCATAAACCATTAAAAATTGCAATCTAAGGAATTTATATTACATGACATATTGGGAGCTGCTCACATGTGACGTCACAAATTTAAAACTTTGAAACATCGTAACTCTGTTATTCTTTGGTGGATTTTCGCCAAACTTTCATTAATCCGTTTCTCTCATTGTTCTGTTTTTATTAAAACCAACTTGATATCAGGGTGAACCTTGCCTTTAATATGATAATCATCATCATCCTCATTCATCAATATCACCATTACTATCACCATCATTATCATCGTCATCATCATCAGCCAGAGCACCATCGTGACTGTCATCCTTGTCCATATGATAATCATCTTTTTACCCTCCTCCTCCTCCTCATTACAATCAAAGTCATCATGATCAACATTGGCCTGGCAGAATAAACTAGAAATCACTCACCTCTTTCACCTGTACTTTCAGTGAATCCAGTTCCTGTACTACCATCCAAGGTATAACAAGCACAATCTCCCCTAAGCCTAGATGTGCAGATCAGAAAGAAGAAAATGTGCACAGAAAATTCATAACCAACCATACACATCTATACCAAGTTTGAATGAAAGCTAATGAGTAACAACCAAGTTATTGCATTAATCAACATTTTTGTACATCAGCCATTCTATACTTGTGTCACGCGAGACACGTATGCTGTATGTTATGTAGCCTCTTGTCGAGGCCCTGGCGGCTGATCTCTGTTTGTCGATTATGATCCCGAGCGAAGCGAGCTGGCGAGCACAGCGAGCCGGGGCCTCTTGACATCTGTTTCGCATCCGAAAAGTAATTATTATTCATGACCACAGGAACGACGGATCTCTATTTGAATCACCCAATAAAATTGCGCGCTAGGCTTTTCTGTCTTGGCCTGGTCAAATTTTCGGTGTGTTGAAAGAAATTCCTTCAGTGCTGTTAACTACAAAATATATACCATCAAACACCAAATTAGTACACGCTCTTGCTTGAACAGAAAAGCTGAAGCATGTTTGGTTTGATTTTGCTTTCATAAAGTCCAATTTGGCGTGCAATAATTTACGTGTAGGAATCATTTCACCTGATGAAATAGTGAACGCTTCCAGATCGTTTCGTGCTACATTACAGTATTATGATCTTCAGCCTCATGAATATTTAATATTATGTCATTGTAGCCCGCGCTAATTGGATGATTTTCACCGATCATGAATATTGGTGAAAACAATAAAATACAAAAGAAAGTCGGTGAAATTCAGGTCAGGTGTCAAGAGGCCCTGGCTCGCTGCGCTCGCCAGCTCGCTTCGCTCGGGATCATAATCGACAAACAGAGATCAGCCGCCAGGGCCTCGACAAGAGGCTATATGTTATGAGGCACAAGCCAGGGATGAAAAGGAGATTATCATATGGACAAGGATGACAGTCACGATGGTGCTCTGGCTGATGATGATGACGATGATAATGACGGTGATAGTAATGGATATTGATGACTGAGGATGATGATAATTATGATGATTGAGTTACATGATCAGGTAAAGCAATCAGCTTCAGTATTTTCTCGGTTTTGATTTATACCCTGGTTTGTGACTTGTGCGACATAAAACATGGGTGACTCGCGTGACATTTACATGGAATGGCTGATATGCCCATCTGGAAGCGACCTTTGACCCTGTAAAAAAGAAAATCAGATAACTGGGGGCAGTGCCACCAAACCTGTCAGGGTCTTCTGCTACCTATATTTCATCTTACCCAAATCTGAAAAATATTCATTCAATAATGTTGCTTGTAGAGTGCACACACGCGGACTTTCCAAAATTCACCCTTTTGCCTAAAAACGTTGCACACTGAAGGTACAAAAACCTAGAGGTATCTAGATTTTCTCATGAGACACCTCTGTAGCAAATTTGATTGAAATCTGCCGAGAAATGTGGCAGGTAGAGCGCGCAGAATAAGTGAGACAGGACAGATGTGGCAGTGTCATCCTCATAATGCTATTGAATCGGTTGAGACTATATTGGTGTAGGTTCGGCAGGCTCATGAATATTAAATCTTGTTCGGCCGATGACGTATGGCTCATTAATATTAACACCTTGGATCAACTTGATTACATACAATAAAATGACAAAATTACCAATGCTCATCACCGAATCACAGCTAGCTCTGTTGTTAGAGAGGCAGTCTTCATATCTGAAAATCCTTGTTTCGAATCTTGTTGGAGGTAATATTTTCAAAGCTATATTTATCATCTTTTTTAAAAATTAGATTGGAGATGAGGTTTATTCCGTCAAACGAAACTGAGAAAATAAAGTCAGCTAGCTGCCGAACGAGATTTCCAAACTCATGAATATTAGTGGATTTCCAAACTCATGAATATTAGTGAGCCTGCTGAATCTACACCAATGTGGTCTCAACCACCTGAATCCAGAGCATCCTCTGGAGACTTTGTCATCCAGGGAATTCAAATACAGATGACTCGCATATCTTGACATCGCACAAGTCAAATTATCGCCTATGTCAAATATTTTTGACAGTCCCAATTTTCTCTGTGTTTTGTCGATAGGAAGTTTTTCTTTTAAAGTCAATTTTTTTTTTACTCAAATTTTGCCGAACTCGAACATATTTTAGAGTCCCAAAGAGACCAAACATGTGTTATATTGCCCTAGGCCAAAGTGGCCAAAACTGTAATTCTTGATGGTCTTAATGGATTAATCTTTTGATTTCTGCTTGTACACATGACAGCAAGTTGTCATAAATTTCCCATTCCCTCTCTGCCTTTCTCATTTCCCCCCTACATTGGTACAATTATCATACTTTTAGCCTCCATTTCCCTATATCTTCATTTCTATCATAAATTGTGTACAAAGCTGAATAAACTTTTGTCTAAGTTGACGTGATTTGTGGGGTCTCCAGAGGTTTGACTTAGGTGAAGTTGACTGTATAAACTACCTTATGAATGCTGTTAACCTGTTGGTTGCAGATGGTGGATGTGCAATGTATTAGTTCTATGGGAGTCACAGAATCTTGGAGTAAATGGTTTAAACAATGAAACATCTGAAGTTTCTGGGGTTTAATACAATACAGATGACTATATGTGACCCATCACCACAATACCCTGATAAAGTCGCACAGCAGAATGTAAGGAAAGTGCCATTAATTGTAATTATGGCATTGAGAGTAAAAGTGAAATATCTTCAAAAATCAAAAGTGTTATGACCTTCACATGTTGCAAAAGTTTGAATATTCATATTTTTCATCCAAAGTATTTTTCTTTCTGTGTTTATGTTTCATAAGATGTGCGACTCTATCAGGGTATCGCTGAGACAGGACACACACTGTATATGCCATATATTTCACGTCCATATATTTTTGCGTTATTGCTGCAAGATGGGGAATTTGCGAGAGTATATTTTCACAATTTAAAAGTGTTTGCATTTCCTTGGTACAGAAATATCAGGAAGTGAATATTTTTGCTTTAAGTCACGAAATTCACGAAATAACAAAACCACCGCAAAATATTCAGCGTATACAGTATTGCGGCAAATTCTGCATAGACCTATATTTACCTTCTATTTCCTTCCCTTTGATCTGTGCAATGAGGTGAAGGTCATGGATCAGCACATTTGTATCCAGAACAACAAATATTTTTCCCTGTAAATAAACAAGAGACAAATTTATTTTATACAACAATGATTATTGCATTAACCCTATTTTAACTGGGCTATTTCAGACCGGGTTTTTACTGGGGGGGGGGGGTCAATTTGACCCTCCCCTCAGATCTCGGCCGCCGATCGCGCGATCGCCGCGAAAATTTGCGTGCGCATAGAGCCGGATGTAAACTACATGACTGTATAGTAAAAATTTTTCGACAAAAATTATTTTTTTATTTTTTAAGTAATAATTAGCAAATAAGTGTATGAATTTAGGTTTCGCTCACACTCAACTAAAACAAGGCTAGTAAATGGTAATCTTTGTGAAGATAATTATTTTGACATTCTAACAATATCTACTAAAAATTTGCCGAATTGGAATTAATTTCTATAGTATGTATTATTGTTTTCGTGAATTTCTATGTATTGTTCCGTGTTTTTTCGCACCTTTTTTTCACTTTTTTTTTCGATGATTTGTGTGGGGACACTTTTGGCAACATAAACACATACAAAGTAAATTCATTTCAACAGAGAAAGCAAAAATATTCATCATCAATTATGATTTTTGGCCTGAGAAACACAAATTTCCATGATTTTACATGAAATCACGTTTTATGAGGCGCAATTTCTGGGGTTACATGCATGTATAAAAGTCCGCGCAGCCGTCGTAACGGTCATGTCCCGATTCTTCGACGAAAAACGTCTGCAAAAAGACGCGCGCAAAGACTGAAAGTAAAAAGTCGGCGAGCGACGCGGTGAAAAATTTTGCGGCGGCGGCGTGGTCTCGCGAAAATTTGTCGAGGCGGGCTCCAAATTGACGCCCCCCCCCAGTTTAATATAAGGGTTAAAGGGAAATGTTTCATCTGAAATCAACTACTAAGATGAATTTGTTTAAACTTGCTCTGCACTTTTCCTTTTTCTTCTTTTGCCTGATTAACAACAAAAAAGAATCACCCAAACTATCGACAAGAATATCAAACCTGACAATGGCGTTCGGGCTCGAGTTAGAGGCACCCCCCCCCCCCCAAGAAAAATGTAATCAATGTTTTGAGGCCACCTCATGATATCTTTGTGACTCGAGTGACTGATAATGCAGGGATACCAACTACTTTAATATAGTTTCAGGGAGGATTGGATTGAGAATCAGGGAGGTTTGAGTAAATGTGTACAATTCAATGGGAGTAGCCAGCTCCCAAATCAGTAAGGCCTTGAAATTTATACACCGATTCACACAAAAATCATATAATTTTCAGGGAGTCTTCCTGAGAATCAGGGAGGCTTGGCATCTCTGGATAATGGTTTGACTCTCTTCCCCCCCCCCCCCCCCACCAAATTTTAGTGACTGGATAAGCTCATGAATCTCCCCTCTTTCATCTCCACAAAGCAAGAAATTACTAAAATTCCTCAGTACAATGAGCAACGTTTATGAAGACAACAAATACTGCTCTTTGGGTTAATCACAGAAACTGTGAATGAATAGAATGCGGATCTTACGATACTTGATAACGTACCTCCTTGGAAGAAATTTCATCCACTTCCATAAGCTCTACTTCATCTTTCTCACCAAAATGATCAGACTGCACAGATTTCCTCTCAGAATTGACATCCGTTGCGGATTGCTGTAGTCTTTCTCCCATTTTTCCTTCACTTTCAAAACTTTGGGTGTTACTGCTAGTTCCGTGCTCCTGTTTCTTGACATCCTTATTTTGAGGTATTTTCGGGAAGGCACTATGAGAGCCAGTCAGAGTATTTTTGCAAGTAACAAGCTGTACATAGCTAGAATTTGCTGTATTCTTTTGCTCACGGTTCTGTTGTTTAGTATTATTACTTTGTGCGACAGTTTTATCCGAGGGAGGTTCTCCATGATTTCGAAGAGCTGGAAGAGCTTCACTCTTTGTAGTAACTTCAGTTTCAGTACTGGTTCTTGTTCGCTTGCACATATTTGGAAGACTTGGAATTGAAGGCTGTTGCTTGGCTTTTTCTACATTTTGTTCTGGATTAGTTCTACGACTTGCATATCCACCAGAGTTCTTCACTTGTCTTGCTTTATTTCCCCCTTTTCTTTGTGAAATGTTTTGGACATCCCGGCTTTGTGAGATGCTACTCAAATTAGTTCTTAAATGTAGTTCTCCTTGGTTCTTTGGCACCTGGTTTGATTCAGTCCTTTGCTTTGCCTCAATTGTATATGGCACACTCTCAAACTTTGGACTAAGATTTCTGATATCTTGACTCTGCTGTACGGGAAAAGTTGGTTCTGGTGCTGGTCTTGAAGGTGCAGTAATGGTCTCTTTTGTCAGTCCTATTGTGTCAGAACATTTTCTGGCCCTCCCCTTGTTCGAGTCTGCTATGGACGAGTGACGCTGAGCCTGCACTTCCCATTCCAATCTTGCCGGGATCTGACTTTGAGATGGATTGTTTAATCTTGAGGAGTTTTTCTTTTGGGTCAACACATGGCGTTCACTGCATACATCATCATTTTTCTCGCTCTGCTGTTGGCTTTGTTCACATTTTCTCTCACTTTTGTTGGTCACATTCGAATATGAGGAGTTCCTTCCAGAA
The DNA here is from genome assembly GCA_001188425.1 of Eucidaris tribuloides. Classification (NCBI taxonomy): domain Eukaryota; kingdom Metazoa; phylum Echinodermata; class Echinoidea; order Cidaroida; family Cidaridae; genus Eucidaris; species Eucidaris tribuloides. The sequence continues at coordinate 17,776 of JZLH01S0136723.1, forward strand.
GTAAGTCGTCTTCCAGCAGAACTTGACACATAGCAGGGATTATCAACAGCATTGCTTTCTGACCCTGTGGTGCTATCTCCCTGACCACTGCCGGTGTCATTTGGAGATTTAGGGTGTTTCTTCTTCTTCTTCTTCTTCCTTCTCCTTTTGCATGCGCCGGGGCTTTCATTTGCTTGAACCAGAACATCATCTTGTCTTGTTTGCTTTGCAACTGTGCGATCCGGGCTCCCATCATTTAACAATGCATCAGAGAGACCAACTTTTCTCTTTTTTGAAGAAATGCTTTGTTGCTCTTCATCACAATCCGCGTTTGTCCTTTTCAGGCCACCTCTTGGGAGGTTGGCTGTTTCACTGTGAGGAACTGTTGAGCGTGGACTGTTTCTCTTCAGTGTCCTAGGAGACAAACGTCTACGTGATTGGGTACTGTTAACGGGTGATGAGGTCTGGCGTGGGCTTAAGGGTAAAGAGGACTGACCACTAGTTCCTAGATTGGTAGATGAGCGGGATGACCGCGTGACCCTTCTTCCGCTTATCGTATCTTGTCCGGTAGGTGTCCTCAAGTTATTTCTCTGTCTAGTCTCCTCACTCTGTGATATTAGTGATAAGAGTTCAAAATATTCAAATATTAACATGACATAAGTACAGAAATACATGACTACACAAAAATGAAATACCCAAAGAGATACCTGATTGAAATAAAACACAAATCTTTTGAACACATACTGATGACACTATGTTGACATGCTATTTGGAATGGACTACTTTATAACAAGATGCACATTGAAGCAGGTATTTCCGTGTTTCATGAAGAATGGCAAACTGTAATTAGTTGTGAATGAAGCCAAGTTGCAAATATGCCCCCTTCCCAGAAAGACAATGCTCTTTCTTGAATGCCGACAGTACAATTACAGAACATACTTATTTAAAACAAAAACAAAAAACAAAAACTGTACAATCCACTTAACCTGTTGATGATTTCAATTGGCTATACACACATTTCCCACAAACCTAAGGATGAGAATGTTTGTGATCAGTCTTGATAAGTGTAAGCAGATGAATCATAATGAAAAACTTTCCCAAATATATGCTGCTAGACAGACTTTACAAATTTGTTAAGCCTAAAATTTTACTCTCATGCAGTAAAAACACAGACTTACAGGGAGAAGGAGCCAGCAACTAACAGGCATAAGTTAAGAAAAAATTTGACCGCATGTGCATTGGCATGAAGCTGACCATGCATGACCGATGCATGCCACCCGACGTGTGTTAGTTGCGCCGTGGTAATGTATGCACTGTTTGAATCGATAAGCTCCTCCCCCTATAGCTGTTTCTGCAAGTTTTATCCTGGGATAAAACTTGCAAAGATGTAAAATAAACACAAATTAACTATTTTATAGGGCCTTGCTGAGGGTGAGTATCACAGAGTACCCCTTATTTAGGCTGTCTTTATCACCATGTACCATAATTCTCACAATACTCACAATGTCATTTATTTTATGCCTGTTAGTTGCTGGCTCCTTCTCCCTTTAATGGTGGACTAATTTAGTAAATTTAATCAGACTATTTGGCATAATGCATTTGCTAGGGACTTAGCTACCATTATCATCACTATCACAGTATGTGGCTTTTACCTGTCCAGGAGGTGGAGAAATTTGAACTCCTTCAGGCTTCTTCCACGTTGATTCACCTGTTGCTGTATTGAAGAAGTATGGACGATCTCTGCTAGTTGAATGGCGCTGCACCCATATTGGACTGGCACTGGGTTGGACCAACGGACGCTTCCTGGTTGCCATGGCATTTAAATACTGGAAGGAAATGGTTGAAATATTTGTAATGAACAGATACAAAACAAACTGAACCAAAGAATACATATGCATGGCTTTTGTGAGAAAAGATGGTATCACCCGGCAGTTGTTTTGCAGATAATACAGCTTTGTCTCATCCAGGGATTGGGAAGGGGAAGGGGGAGGGGGGGGGTTGTCATATACCCACCATACAATGTATACTGGATATCCCCCTCCCCTACAAGCCATAAGACAAGCTAAAGCTCGTACTTTTGAATAAACACAACAAAAAAAGTAACTACCCCCTTTTCAAAATACTATAACTTTTTAAAGAAACGGTTTTGAGCGAAATAATTTAGCAAGGGGTTTCCTGCACTAATTGACTAACTTTTTTGTGAAAATGTGTTTGATCCGTGGAGTCATGCATGAGTGAGCACATATTAAGGGCAAAAATGTCACTTTTCAAAAGTCACAAGGGTCATTTTGAGGGATTTGATGATGCAGGATTTTGACAAATTGTGTTTCTGTTGAATGATTTAGGGCTATTTGTGTTTATCATCTATCATTTGACCCCCTTACACCTCTTGTGGCACATTTTGCATATTTTATGCTTCAGTGAGCTCAATTTAAAAATTTCCCCCTTCTTCAATTTTGAAATTGTAAAATCCATTAAGTTTATTGAAAAATGGAAGTCCGATATTTTTCAGGAAAATGTATCTTTACATGTTGTACGAACATAACAGGTTGTGACCATGTCATGGTTCAGTGAGCACACTTTATAAAGAAAGCAAAAAATGCCACTATTTGCCATTATTTTGGCATAAGAGATGACTCCCATGACTTTTGAAAAGTGGCATTTTTGCCTTTAATGCATGCTCACTCATGCATGGCTTGACGGATTAATCTAATTTGTACACAGAGGTTAGTCAATGAGTGTAGAAATGTTCCTGCTCAATTATTTTGCCAAAAATTATTTGGTTAAACAATTATGGTAGTTCAAAAAAGGGGTTAGTTACTTTTGTTGTTGTGTGTATTTCAAATGATAGGTATATAATGTAAATCATTACATGAATTTTTATCTTCATAGACGGGTGATGTACATTTCCAATACTGACTGAAGACGCCCCCCCCCCCCCCCCCCCGAAAACCCGAATGATTAATCTGAAGAAAAGGGATAGATCTAATCTTATAATTTTTGTTTGTACGTGCACTGTGGTTTAATCTGCACACCCTACATTACAAACAGAAAGATTACACGCAATTCAATAAAAAGTTACCAAATGATTCTTCTCATATAGGCCTAATGACGCATATCTAAGGAATAATAAAAATAATAATAAGAATAATAATAAAGGACATTTATATTGTGCAGATAGTATAATAATATACTCTACTGCGCATTACAATATAATTATTTTGTATAAACATGTAACAAACACAAGTTAAATTCCAATATTAAACACATGGATTTTTAACCTCTTCTTAAACTCATTTACGGACAGCGATTTTCTCACAAACAATGGAAGATTATTCCACAGTTTGGGGGCAGCATACGAAAATGCTCTGTCACCAAGGGTAACTTTTGACTTTCCTGACGGATGTTTCAGTAGTGTATTATCTTGAGAACTTTGGAGGCGGTACTGCATTTGAGTAGATGATTTTAATTCTAAAAGCTGTTGCATGTATACTGGTGACTTGCCATGAATTGCCTTGAATATTATCAACAGAGTCTTAAATATGATTCTTTGTTTCACGGGTAACCAATGCAACTCTTTCAGTAGCGGACTACAATGTGAGAAATGAGGAGAATTACAGACTAATCTAGCACACGCATTTTGTACCCTCTGTAATTTATTTAGTTGATTGCTAGGTAAACCCTAAAATAAACTATTACAGTAATCCAACCTACTTGAAACTAATGCATGGATGATCTTTTCGGTACTTTCACAAGTTAAGTATTTTTGAATATGTCTTATATTGATAAAATGAATTTTTACAAACTGCAGCAATGTGTTTATCAAATATTAATGTGAATGAAACCACACTCCTAGGTTCCTTACTGACTCAGTGGGAGTTATATGGGCACTGACCACTTGTAAATTTTGGATGTGCAACTTTGAAACTTGCTGTAGAGTCCTGCATATCAAAAATTCTGTTTTCTTGTTATTGAGTAAAAGATTGTTCAATAACAGCCATTTATGAAGGTGCATGATACATTGCTCTAAGACTGACAAAGAATGATTTTCATCTGCTGTAGTAGGTTGAAAGGATATGTACAATTGTGTGTCATCAGCATATGTATGACACTTGATTTCTGGGAAGTTCAACTGAATTTCTTGAAACAATCTACTAGCATACAACATGAAAAGAAGGGGCCTTAAACAGGAACCTTGGGGGGCACCCCAAGGTTCATTGAACTCCTTGGACATGACACCATCCACTTCAACCCTCTGCCTTCTTCCAGTTAAATAAGACCTTATCCGTGACAGTGCCATGTCAGTTATACCAAAGTGTATTTCTAGAGTGTCTAGAAGAATATCATGCCTAATTAAAGCTGCACTCATATCTAAGAGAACCAAAAATACAACCTGGTGCCTATCCATAGCCAAGAGCAAATCATTTTTTACTTTCAACAATGCTGTTTCTGTGCTGTGGTTTTGTCTATATGCGGACTGATCAATGTTTGAAATTTTGCGATATACCATTTTCTTCACATTTACTGGTGATTTTTGTGTATTCATCAAACACATGACAGACATATTGTCTGAAACCAATGAATCAGTCCAAGGCCTTCGAACAACTAAATCATCTGAGCTTCTACTAATGATCAGATCTAAAGTATGACCATGGGTGTGAGTACGGTTTACTATCTCTTGGTCTAATATCCAGGTGGGATAACACCATTCCGTCTAAACCTACTTGGTCTAATTCTCTATTGGTCTAATACTAGTTCATCTAATGCCAGTTTGTCTAATGACCATTTGGTCTAATGTACATTTGGTCTAATTTCCATTTCGTCTACATGGCAGTTGGTCTAATGTGCAGTTGGTCTAATGACCATTTGGTCTATTTACCATTTGGTCTATTTTCCAATAAGTCTAACTGCCAGTTCGTCTAATTGTCATTTGGTCTAAACACCATTTTCTCTAATTATCATTAGGTACTAGTATAATGGTCATTTGGGCTACTCCCATTTCATCCAACAATGATTAAGCATTATGCTATATAAAATGACTCCCAAATCTTTAACTTTAGCATTATTATTTTTCACCTACCAGAGCATTTTTAACAGTATTTTAATTATATTTTAATTGTATTGAATTTTTTAAAGATTTTTCATTATCAGTTAAAAACTTCAGTTTATGGGCGAGGGGGACATCCTTTCCTTTTTAACAAATAAAAGATAGGCTGTCAAAAAACTTTTGCAAAGGGTCCATATTACCCCACGCATAGGACAATATTAGTTTATTTTCAACAGACTGAGACGGGCAATATATATGGACCCCCATAAGGCCCATATTGCCCCGTCCGTAAAGTTTGGACATTGGTGTTCATATTACTCCAGATGACACATAATACACAAAGTATCCAGCCATTTGATAATTAGATGTAAGAGTAAGATACAGCGACAGTACAGCTCTATAAAATCGTATGTGATTCATATTATTATTATTATTATTATTATTATTATTATTATCATTATTATTTGAAGGGGAATGATTAAGATTCAGGATTCAGATGAGGATACGACCACCTTAGATTAACAAATGAGATTACCTTCGGCACAACGTTTAGTTCTTGTAACCCATCCCCCTCCCCTATGTGAAGGCCTTAACATTAGCTGGTGTGTATTTAATATCTATTAGGCCAAATGATTATTGGATGAAATGGATATTAGACCATATGGTCATTACACCAAATGGTCAGGAGACCAAATGGTCATAAGACCAAATGGCAATTAGACCAAATGGTCATTAGACCAAATGATTATTGGACGAAATGGATATTAGACCAAATGGCCATTAGACCAAATGGTCATTCAACCAAATGATTATTGGACCAAGTGGTAAGTAGCCTAACTGGCTATTAGACAAAGTGGTGATGAGACGAAGTGGTGATTAGACCAAGGAGCTTTGTAGCTCCATGATTAGACTAAGTGGTTATTAGACGAAATGACTTTAGACTGAATAGTGATTAGACGAAATGGGTATAAGAGCAAATGGGAATTAGACTACATGGTTAGTAGACGAACTGGGTGTAGACGAAATGGAATTAGACTGGGTGGGATAATTAGACCAAGTGGTATTAGACCAAGTGACAGGTTCCCGTGAGTACTGACATTTACATACTGTATACAACTGACAGACTCAAAAAATTCCCTGAGAGCTATTGCATCTAAATTATCAGCAACATCAACATGAACATTGAAATCACCTGTTACTATAAGAGGGATATTACACAATAGATGAGGCTGTAAGAATTCACTGAACAATGCGATCGTTTCCTACATGTAGCTATCGTCAAATGCGAACAAGTCATTTTACTTGTGCGTTGGCATCGCGGCCCGCACCTCGCCAGCCCACTCCGCCATAGACAATGCACATTGAGAGCGCGTGCGGAGGTTACACTGATCTCTATGTCAAAACATCAATGCATAGCTGTAACACACGTTTATGACTGGTGATCCACCATACATGTACATGTAACTGCGGATCACCATAGATTTCTTCTTTTTTCTTTTTCTTTATTCGTGTTTCTTTCTGGTCATTTTTTGTGCCCGCGATATCTCGAGAAAGATGAGTGCAATAGTTTTGTAACTTAGCATAGTTATGTCCCATGTCAATACCTCGCGAATGTTTTTTGTCAATGTCGATGAACATCTGTGACGTCATATATGACGTCAGTTACGAAAAAGCCAGATGAGTTAACCTATATTTGCAATATCTCAAGTCAGCCGTCGAATAAAACAACCAAATTTGGCAAAGGTCAAGTTGAGGTAAAGGGTCATCTGCTGGACATAACTGCACGTCTCCATGGACGTGTACGGATGCATGAAAATTTCAAAACGCTTTATTAGGCCAAGTAAAAAAAAACATATGTTTCTCGTCCGAGTTTTTGAAAAAAATGAAAAAGAGGGGCTTTTTATTTTTTATTTTTCAAGATGGCCGCCATCTGAAATTTTTAGCATTTCAATGCACGTTCCAAATCAAACGAATCATCAAAATAATGAACATATTGTAGTAAGTGAACATCTACAACTAGCACAAATACTGTAAAAAAAAAAGACAAAAAGAAAACAAATGGCATACAAGTACCAAACAAGCCACAGGCCTACTACACTTCAAAAAGAAAGGGGGATGACATGGGTCATAACACCCAGCATACATGTAGCAGACCCTACTGCAGCAAAGGGGTATAGAATTTGTCATCCGAGTCTGACATGCCATGCCATAACATCTACTGGATAGAAAAAAAATGTAAAAAAAAGGGGGAAAAATGTCATCAGTCATAATAAGGTATGTAGGCTTATACCGAGCCGGAGCTCGAGTCCAATACTATGGGCAACATACGCTTGACCAAGCACCTTGGTGGCTCAACAGCCAATTCAATCGCCCTAGGCAAGGCCTAATAAACATCACTGTGTTGGTGTGGAAGAGTGTGTTTAGGCTAATGAAACTTGATTATGAGTTTCCCATCACATTTTTTTCAGCCCATAATGAGGGAACTATTTCATTATTCATTATTCATTACACGCAGGATTTCATTATTTTAACTTTTTTACAAACACTTAAATGCTTTTTTGGTCATTGCATTTGCACATTTCCAGTTTCTAACGGTTCTAACCCAAAACCTGTACAGTGGAACCCTTTTGATGGATTATAGACCAACAGACGATCTTGAAACGAAATACAAAAAATATTGGGTCTATTTTTATACTCATTTCCCACCAAAACTTCCAAAATCAACCGAAAAGGTGAGGCTTGAAAAGAATTTTTCAAAATAATGAATTATTCTCAGATTTTCGGCCGCTAACACGGCCCAAAAGTCATAACGAGGGCGGGTGACGGGAAACTCATGATCAAGTTTCATTAGCCTTATGTCAATTGTCATCAGATATCCCAATGGAATTTTGGCATTTTGACTTCTTTTTAAACTTTTTTTTCTAAGTTTGTTGGAAAAAAAATTGAGGTGCCTCAGATAAATCTGAGGCGGGGACAAGAAACAATAAACATGTGTTTGTTTTTTTATTTTGCCTTAAATGACTTTTTGTTAGTATGTTTCTGGTCATTTTGGAGCATTTTGGTGCGTGCCCCTTTCCCCACTGAATACCGTTGTTTTAATGATGGTTTTGGATGTCTGACTGAATTCTCCATCATTTAGATTCAGAAGAACCCTTTCCCGACCGCACAAGGACCCAAAATATGTTATATGCCCAAAAAACTAAAATGTGTGCGCATGCGCGTGTAGTGAATGACAGATATTTCTAAATCACTCTTTACTCTTTAGAATCAACGGTGACCCCTACATGCCATTTTATGCAGGGTGTCGGATTTACGGCCCCTGCCCTGGTGAGGTGCGGAATTACACGACAACCATTGTAGTGTAGATACAGAATTCAGCAGTAAAGTAGTCGAGGCCGACCGTTCCGAGTAACGAGGCCGCTGGAAAAAAATCGTTGACTCGGTCCGAGGGCGAGGCCAAGGCAAGGCCAAGCAAGGCCGGCAAAATCTGGCCTCGACTAGAATAGATCTACATGATCCCTGACCCTGGATTGAAATATCAATTATCATTCAGGGAGTGAACATTTTCGCATTCAGCAAGTCACAAAATTTGCGAACAGCGAAATATTCAGCGTATACAGTAGCATCTACTGCAGTATTCCTAATTCCCCTTACATGTACTTGTAATTGTATGGGTGGGTTTCACACGCACACAGCATGTATCAATCGCCCCTGCCCTCTGCGACAATCGCGCTCATATCCACTCGCCGTCGTGTTGAATATACACGGATTTGCTCGTTCAGTCCGCGTACAGTATCATTCAAGACTAGTACACCGCCTACGCAATTCGACAATAGCATGTCAGGCAAGCTGAATTGAATATTGACAACAAATACGTGAAATGAAAATTACAAGAATGTGTTGATAAGCAGTGCAATTAAGCTTACATAACTTACTTTGAAATGAATGAAAGGAAATCGAGAATTATTTTAGCGAGCTCGAGGGACACACAATCACAATGTTATTGCAAAATAATCTCACTCATTCATTCTTCCATCTCTGTTTTTCTTTCTATGTAGCGCCCTCCGCGGCTTTCCGCGGAAGAAGAAGAAGAAGTAGAAGAAGAAGAAGAAGAAGAAGAAGAAAAAGAATTAAACAAATGTGATGATATCGATGATGCAGTAGAAAGATCGGAGACTTTAATGATTAACATTGTGAATAACTTCGGTCAAAACGAAGTAGGCTAAAAGCAGAAATTCTCCATGGATGACATCTCATATTTTGCATCCAATAAAAAAAAAAGAGATAAAACAAAAACAAGACGTGCCAAAAAAAAGAAAGAAAAAACTTTAATGGCCAACTACAGAACAGAAGGCTTCGTATGTAATGAAATGAAACAGGCCAAACGAACGCAGATACCATGTTTCAACTGAATTTTATAGTGTTACACACAATTCATGTGAAACTTCAACTTGGAGGGTAATGAAAGTAATCATGAACATCCCGATACTCATTCAAACCATTACGGAATTTAACAAATTCTTTCCAAATGTGGGTGTTAAATTATCAGCTACACTACCTCCAAATTGAAAAAAAAATGATCTGTTATATCATATTATTGGGAAATTTTACTTGAAACAGTTTATGTAAGGGGCGCAAATCCAGGGGGACAGGGGGGGGGGGACATGCCCCCTCCCCCACACGACTTTGAAGGTGGGGGACACAATATCAAATGCCCCCTACTAATTTACATGTGTGCATAAGTCTGTGATTGTGGTTTGGCGTGTAATTTGGCTAGGTTAAGTTTTTTTTTTTTTTTTTTGCGGGAAAAAATCGTTTTGGTCGCGGTTGACCCCCCCCCCCCGCTTGTCAGAAGTTGCCTGGCTAGTACAAAAAAAAATGACATTCAGGTTCCTGAATGTAATGTCCCCCTTACATTTAAAAAATGTGGGTTTGCGTCCCTGCGTGGTGAATAACGTAATAATCAATATCATTGTAATGGTTAATAGATCAATTGCTTTACAAGGATTTGTTCACTTATATATGTTTTTGTCTGTTAACGTTGCATTTCAAAGTAATATTTTCTTTATATACAGTAAATAACAACGAGACATTACTTCGTTCTTTCTTTTTCATTAATATCTGTAGCTCGGATATGTCAAATTACATGTATAGTCATTTTGTTAATGTTAATGAAGCTATTTTTCATTAAAAACAAAACTTAACAAACTAAAGAATCTTCTAAGTTCACTTTTTCCACGAATTACTGTAAAATTGTAAGAACAATAAACACGAAAATTAATTATTACAGCAATATTTGTTTTTTAATACAAGTAAATTTACACATGGATACACAACAGATACACAGACAGACAGACAGACAGACAGACACACATACACACACATACACACACACACACACACACACTCACA